>JAPDRQ010000122.1:0-92273 GCA_030247915.1 Neophaeococcomyces mojaviensis
TGGATGAGACAATGACTTTGATAATCGCAGCTGTGTTACCTTCTAACTGATTGACCAAGCGACAGGCAGCATTGAATTTATCTAATGATTGGCTCGGAGGACATCCTGGGGAAATCTTGGCTCGTTCAGGTGGCGTGGTTCAGTGTCGATCGTGGTTGTCCACAGTGTGGCAGACACGACCAGGATTTGGCCAACGTGAGCATGAGGGGCGTAGAAAACATCCCTTTTTGCCCTGTGCCTGACAAAGCTTGATCGTTAAGTTAGTAGCATGTATGCCATGAGTCACGACAGTCGACTCAGAATAGTGGACGGTGGTACGCAATTCCCAAGCCTGGGGAGCATGTCCCTGCATTCTCACATCAAAATGCCGCGGAGGAGTTTGGTACAAACTTAGCAAAAGTGGCTTACGACGTTTTTCGATCGCGATTCTGTGCATGCCGATGCAGCCGGACAGTTGCAAAAGACGTGGTCTTGGTACTCTGTTAAATTTGCTGGAGTGGGATGGTCTTGTGAAGGGTTCGCTTCTGGAACGGGGACTTTTTCCGATTCCACAGAGATTGAGTATCAAGTGGCTCTATTTGACAATGATTTTATCTTGCATTGCCCTTCAAAATTGGCATTTCTAAGCAAGTTATGTTAGATGAATGAAAGAAGAAGAAGAAGAAAAAGGGAAAGCTCGATGAAAGTTGATATCTAACAAATACTCGGTGTTCATTGAGCGAAACAAGGTTTTAACGGAGAGCCATTTGTTGTGCAACAATCAAATGATCCTTCGGGTCTTTAGGTCTAGTAAGGACTTAATTCAATGCAAAGGCCGGGACGGCTCATGCACCAATTAGATTGAGTGCTCCATGGAAGGCGATAGACGTGATGCTTCACGGACGACAAGCTTATGCATGCAATAACGAACAACAGACACCAAGATATAAATCCTAGGACACTCGGAGCAGAAGTCCTCGGTATTGGAGGATGCTTTTGAACCATGGTTGCTGAAGTTGATCTGCGAAATTGTGCAGAAAGCGCAGCAAAGTGCAGTGGATAGCCTTGCTATGGAAATAACATGGGACTGTATCAGTCTTTGATGCATTGAAGTAACACAGGATCTATTAATTCGCACTGTATGGCCTAAATTGCCTGCAATAGAGCCGAACTCCATTTGCGCCTCCGGAGATACTGGTACCAGTGAACGGCAACATTGAGCTCGTAGTGAATGTGACTATCTGGAAACAATGAGCCTCGAGGCCAAGGTCATCGGCCCGGCGGCTGCTATTGTGCAACTCGCTTTGAATAGGTTCCGGGCCGATGTTCTGTGTGGGTTGTCACGCAAATGATGCGGAACGCGCACCTACATGGACTCCACGAGGTAAAATGCCAAGCATGAAGATGTTCGATCCACAAGCGAAATATTATCGCTGAACATGTGAAAAAAGGAAGAGTATTGCCTTCCAAAATTGAGGCATTTCAGCGGAGATAAGCACATTCTACAGTTGTTGTTCTGGAGATGGATGGTGTAAAGTTCGCAATGAGCGTTACAATTGTCAGCACGATGGCACTCACTCTCCGCTACTCTCTTCCTGAGCTCAATACTCGGTCAACTTTTAATGGATCTTGCTAAGTCTGAACCTTTGACTGACAGATCGCGGACAAAATCGCCCTAGGCCACCTAGAGCAGCAGCCACGTTTAACCAAAGACAACGGCCTACGCTATGAAGCCTTAGCAGCGTAATCGTGGTGCAGACCACTCTAGTTAGGCTAGGTGTAGTTTCGAATATGCTTGGAGCCCTTGACGCTATGCCAATGAGAAACAAGTACACAACCAGCAGTGTTAGTGCAATTCGTGCTTGGGTGACGGGAGCCACGTATTCCGTGTCTGGTGCACAACAAAGTTCGGTTTGCAGACGCAGCTAAAATCACGACCAGATCCAAGTGCGTCCGCTCTTTCTGAGAAGTCCCATGACCTGGGTGTGATCCCGTCACAAGCTTCACGGAAACAAAATTCGGGGGTACCTCCGATCTGATCATATAAGATTGAAGATTTTGATTTGTGATATTTTAGCATAAATAATAGAGCAGTTGTACTTGTCTCAATCACAGTATCAATCCTCTAATACAAGCAACATGCCATAAAACATGCATGCACGAGCGTTCTGCTTGGAGGGTAAGAGATTTGCTCCAGAAGCGAGTCTCGCGCTCCTACGGAGCTGACCAGGGCTTTGATGATTGCGCGCCATTCCAATTCTAGGTTATGTGGTGGGTTCCAGCACTGTTTTGATGGTTCGAGAATCAATCCACCATGGTAAGCGGCCTGTTGCGACGTCTTGTACTATTGCCATCAAGTCTCATTTCAGTTGTTGCAGGCCATCGCAATGAGCGCCGTGTACGGTGCGTAGGCTTGAGGTTGTCTAGATTCATCAACGAGGCTGAGAGTCGAGACAATGACATCGAGGAGTAGCTTGAAGATCTAGACCCTAACCATTTGAAGCACAGTTTTGACCTCATTGGGAGACAAGGTGCATACTTGGGTTTGCAGACTTTCCGAAAGTCGTGAATAAATGTCAGAACGCTTGAACCAAAGTGTACTCTACGATGCAAATGAAGGGTCTGGGGTTGAAACTGTGGGGTACGAGCTCACGACATGTGGCGTTGTACTCCGGAGCAATGCCTGTGCTTTGACCACTCCCGCTGAGAAAAAGAATCCTACGGAGTAGTTGGGGCGTCTGGCCTCGTGTTTCGAAGAGTAGTTCGTGCAGGTGGGCTGCCTCTTACTGGTTCAGAATGGAGTTCCCGTGACCACTTCGCATCCTGTCTACCTGGGTCTATGTACCTTGTAGCAGTAGATGAATCCAAACAGCCGCAGCGGCCTATGTGGCCTCGACTTCTAGTTCGAATAAATCTTGCCTCTTTGGCAATGGTCGTTAAGTCCAGGCTACAAATGCTCAGCACGAAAATTTGAGTATCTGCTAGGCTGAAGTATCTTTTCCATTCATCTCAGCAACACCAAAAAATAGCGCTTGGAAATATCGTTCAGGGTTTCTCTAGCCGCTCTAGCGTGCTTTGCTTGCGTGTGGCCGATCGAACAATGTGCCTACCATCGTCCACAGTGCATAACTTCACTGTCCCATCCCGTCCGGCAACGCATCGTAGCACTACTTAACTGTGGCGTATGATTCATTGTGGCCACGGTGGGTAGCTTTGAGAACGACTGGCAACTATTCTGCGCACCACAAGTGATGCATAAATGCAGTTTTCATTTAGGATGACGCTGTTCAAAGCCACCATCCTGGAGCGGCAGAAGTTATTGAATTTTGTGATCGGTAGCATTTGTGGCATGGATCGACAAACGGCAAATATGGGGTTGGAAAGCTGGAGCAAGAACCATGGAGGTATTTCTGGTACTTAGGCAATGAAATTCACGACCCCAGTGTAATCAAGCTTGTCCATAGGTGGGTAGAGCAGGACCTAAGGATGCAGCTAAAGCGTCTAGGAGCGGCCAAGAAACACCGCGAGCAAATGCTCCAGCACTGTTTCCTACCTCTTTTGGCATACTGCGAACTTTCATGGTCTGCGATAGCGCTCCATCCCACAGGCGTATTCGAGCTGCGGCCATTCATTCATTTGTTCTGCTTCGTGTCGCTGTATGTACCTGACCTTGTGTGCTCTAATTTCTGAACCTACTGGAGCCGATGTGCTGTGCATGAGAAGAATTTGCTTGAGCGACCAGTCCACCGAGGATCTTCTAACTCCTCCAGAAAGGCTTGTGGGCTTTTGTGGCAACGTCGAAATACGGACCTCTCAACACTTGCTTCGTCTCTGCTTGCGCTCTTTTACTAGGTCGACCAACGAGAAACCTTGCTGCCGATCTTGTCAGCCAACCACAAGTTCCTACTGCTTTTCGGTGACGTGAGCCTGCTGCACTATAACAGGGCTCGTACAGTAGCTGGCACAGACTCTCACGACCAGAGCAGCAGTGATACACATGGTATTCGTTCTCAAGCTATTCGATCACGCTCCTTCACCATATACTGTGTCAACTTGACACACTGAGAGATCTGTGCTATCCTCCAGACGGCGCAAAAATCCAGCAACCCTACTTGAAGCGGCTCTTGTTCACAACCACTTGACAGACACCATAGCTGGCCTGCACGCTGCACTATAGACAGTATCCTTTCGAACTTTGCAACAATATTTGGATCATTACTTTTAGCACGGGGACCCGCAAGCTGGACTTGACGGCTACCAATCTCCTTGTGACTGTACATACCATTCTGGCTATAGGGTTTTGAAAAGAGCTTGAGCTGGGTTAAGCACATACGATCTTTTTGGTGTCTCTATGGATAAGACGCCGTGATTACACTGTTGGTCCTGCATAATATAAACGGTCTTCGACTTTCCACCTTGAAACATTGATCGCCAAGCTACTCACATACTTTCACAACATTCAACGACCTCGGAAGACCCGCTTTCCGAAATTCTATCAAAAAGCGACCGACGTGAGGAGAATTCCAAGCAATGGTTGAGGAAAACAACACAGTGGCGGAGTCTGGTTCGCGGTCACCAAGCACTGTCCAGAAACAGGAAGCCGCTCCAGCGCAGAATGGCACAAGTATATATACATCCTTCCTCCGTCTGTAATCTGTAATAACATGGTTAGCATCAGCAACATCACCTTCTATGCCAGCACCCGCTACGAGCCCTTCGACTCAGCCAGTACCACAGTTTCCGCCTCCGAAGACTGACAAGCCCCGGCCCCACGTCTGCGTTACATGCACTCGGTCCTTTGCAAGATTAGAGCATCTGAAGCGCCACGAGCGTTCACATACAAAGGAAAAGCCTTTCGAGTGTCAGTCGTGCACAAGGTGCTTTGCGCGACGGGATCTACTGCTTCGACACCAACAGAAGCTGCACTCTACAACCACCCCTTCTGCAAGGCCCAGAAATGGTCGTCGCGAAAGTGCAGTGGGTGTGGCAAATTCAAGAGTGCGCAAAAACTCAATGGCGAGTTCAGCAAACCAGACAATGAGACCACGTGCAAACACACTCAGCCATGTTGATGCATCTACCTTGGGCATGATGTCGAGCGGTGCTGTCGACCGATCATTTGCTCCAATGCACAGCCACCATAATAGCTTTAGTACCATGCCGGGTGTGGGAGCCTTCGGTCTGCGAGGGATAAATGCAAATAATGTCGCGGCGATGATAGGGCTGCCACGATTGGACACGAGTTCTATCCCGACTGACCTTTCCAGTGGTCTTCGCACAGCGCCACCTTATGGAGGATTTGGTGCAGAGTTTGACGCGGAAATGATGGGGTATGGTACCGCAAACTCAAGTACAATCAACCCGCATGAACTGCATACCTCAGGTTTGCAGGGCTTAGGTATCGATGGATCAGCAGACTTTGGCAGTGATCCCTATTCAGGCCTGGTAAACTCACAGGCAATAATGGACGATGATGGTAGTTTTGACTGGATGGCTCATGGGTTCGAGCAACAAATGACTTTCATGAATGCTGCAGAAAATGCCATCGAATCTTCACCTTCAGCTATGGATACCAACAGCCCTGCTACGTTTCATGATGTCCGACCTGGATCTCAAACAGCTCATATAGCTTCGAAGATGGACAACAATATATGGCAGCAGTCCATCACAAACCACCAGCATTCAATCAATAGCCCGATGAGCATGGATGTTAATGCTCTGTTTGCAGATATGCCCGCGTCATCCGAGAACACCATTAGCCCGAAATCACTGCTTGCCCAGAACAATCCGGGGTTTGATGTCAACTTCTCCACTCCTCCCGACCTGTCATCTGTTGACCTTGCAAATATTGCCGCTATGTCAAATGGCACATTTTCCTTACCGTTCAAGTACGAGCCTATTGCATCAACTGCTTCCACCGCTTCGGGAGACAGCAGTATGCGTCACAGCTCCATCACCACAAACTGTGGAGAGCTTGTTACCGAACACATGAGGAGTGCGGTCATCTCGAGCCTTTCTCAATTCTCGGGTTTTGGCCAACGCAGACAGTCAGCACCTGTGGTCAGCTCGCCATTGACCCCTGGTGGCAGTACCAAATCCAAGACCTTCAATCCACATACCTTTCCATCCACACCAGACCTTCAGAGATACGTATCTGCCTATTTCCGTTTCTGTCACCCTCATCTGCCGTTCTTGCATCCCCCGACGCTGAATTTTGAATCTGCTGAATATGCAACCCCTATGGGAGGTAGTGGCACCTATGCTGGCCAATCCGGAAATACTATAGGTGGAAGCTGCTTGTTGTTATCAATTGTGGCGATGGGAGCTCTCTACGAAAACGAACCAAACGTTTCAAAAGAGCTTTTTGAATACGCGAAACGGAGTATCAGTTATTATCTCGAAGGTCGTCGGAAAACAAGCGCAAGCAGGAATCTGTTTGTCTCACATCATAATATGGAGAATGATGACACTCCGCTTTGGCTGGTACAAGCCATGCTGTTGAATGTCGTATATGGCCATAACTGTGGTGATAAGACAGCTGCGGATATCGCCAGTAATCATTGCGCTGCCCTGGTAAGTCTTGCTCGCGGAGCAGAACTCGCTAAACCCTATGCATTATTCGTCAACAATGAGGGTTGGAATGGCCAAGGCAACGAGATGGTTGATCTCGAATGGTTGGAATGGAAGACATCGGAAGAGAGGAAGCGTACGCTTTACTCTATATTCGTTTTATCTAGCATGCTCGTTATGGCCTATAACCGGGCTCCCGCTCTCACGAACTCGGAGATTAGGCTGGACTTACCTTGTGATGAAGAATTATGGGCTGCGGAAAATGCAACAGCATGGCGTGCCTTGGGTGGTACGGCGGCTGTACAGAGCCGGTCGATCCCTTTCGCAGGAGCCCTCACACACCTACTTACAGCGGCTCAACGGGAGAAGCAAGCCTCCGAAACGAGTTTTAGCGTCGAAGGCTGGCACCAGGTTGAAGCACAAACCTCAGTTCTTAAACCCAGCTCTTTTGGTTGCCTTGTGCTTATTGATGCTTTGCACAACTATATCTGGGAAACTCGTCAGCGACATCTTGGAAGGCAGTGGACACCACAAGAAGTGGATGCAATGCATGCACACATTGAACCAGCCCTCCGGGCGTGGTCAGCAGCTTGGAGCTCCAACCCGCTTCATGTAATTGAGCGGCCCAATCCATTTGGAGCCGGTCCACTTCCCGCCGACAGCATACCTTTGCTTGATTTAGCCTATGTCAGACTTTTTGTCGATTTCGGTCGTTCAAAGGAAGCTTACTGGCAGAGAGACTACGACAGTATGGCTCAAGAACTCGCAAAAGGTCCGGAGACAGGATATGTTGCAAATCCCGAACAGCCAGGAAACGTAGTGTCTCCCTCTTCTCAGAGTCAACGGAGTGAGACCAATTCCCTGCTACCTTCAACTGAGGGCCTGGATTTCGATGGATCGAATGGCATACATGGGATTGACAGCAAGCCAACGCGGCGTGAAAGACACCTTCGCAAAGCTGCGTTTTATGCCGCAGACCATCTTGTTAATGCTGACCGGCTTGGTGTAGCATTTGCCGAAAAAACTTCACGTGATCTGCCTATGCAGTCAATCCTTTGTGCCTGTGACAGTGCGCAAGTGCTCTCGGAGTGGGTCACAACATTGCAGGAGCGAGTAGGCAAGTATATTGGCGTCATTGGAAGGGATGATTTCAACATGAACGAGGTCCCTGCAGTGCTTTTGCTCGATGAAGAGGATCGCAAACTCCTATGCCGTATTGAGGAGCTCCTGGCGAGCGCTGAACAAAAGAGCGAGAATGTTGCTGCTCTCCATGAAGCTCGCAAAGGTGGTTATGGAAGTCGAATTCTGGTGTTGACGTCGCAGACTATGGCACGAGCCGCTGTTTGGCCTGGTAAGTTTTTAACAATGTTGCTGCAAAGAAAGGTACTAAATGAGTTGTCAGTGACCAGATTGATGTCCCAATCGCTAGAAATCCAAGCTGCACATGTTACAGCACGAGTCCAAGAGTCAATGCAACCACAAAAAGCGGCCCTGAGCTCTTGACTTCCTGGCATCCTTTCCATTGTTGGCGCCCCACTGAGCACCACGAACAAACGATAATGACGAGTTTCCAGCAGATATTGTCAGTGACTGTGCCTACCATATACCTGAGATGTTTCTGAACGAGGTTTGATGCCCTGATGAACATAATTTCAACAACAGATACCCATTGTCATATATGAGATCACGAAGGAGGAGTACCATGGTAATGATGGAAATACGGAAAAGACTAGCTTAAAACGCCAAAAGTTCAGATGCCGGACAGGAGGGGGAGTTCGAGTCACGGCGTTCAGTCGGAAAGTCTTAACAGTTTTGTACTTGGCTTCGAGTGGTGAAGCTATAATTATTGCGTCATGAACCTGTTGGAGCGCATCAAAATGGTTTTACCCATTATGAGTATATATGACAAACGGGCACTAATTACGCTGCTGACAATGTTACAAAAAACTTGGTGTTAGCAATCTCAGTGAAGGCTTTAACTTATGTTCAAACGAATGTGGCATAACTTTCAGCTTTCCAAGCTTAAGATGCGCTTCCTATGTGCTACATAACTGAACTTGACTCTCTCAACAACCTGAGTTTAGCCACGAATTTGAACAACGCAGCGACCTTTGTGTGAGTTTCCACTACACTTGATGGGAATATGTTGCGGGTTCTGCACAGGGTGATTCGTCTGGATGTTACTCTTACCTAGGTACTGGTCTTGCTCCTCGTCAACAACTTTGTATGAAAGCCTTTGAGCATCAAGCATTCTAGCTTGGAGGGACAATGACGACCACGTTCCTGGGTCTTTAATACGAGAGGGTTGAGAAGTGTAAGTGCGCTGCTTAGCAGGTTGTAGAAGGTCTCTCATATATCAACTGTGTACTTGCCTTCAGCACGCACCATTTATCATGTTGAAATGACAGCATCTACCCAGTAAAGGAAATGTATGCAATGAATGCATTCCCCACTAACGATGACAGCGCTAAAGCACTGACATGACGCTAAAGATGGGGGTCAAAGGCTGTCTTACTCTGCACTTCCAGAAATTATAGCCGAGTATTTCATGAACAACGCTGAGCGAGCAGAAATCACTAAGTGCTAACAGCCATGCGGCTCTGTTACTCACGCTCTAAGCGATGCATGCCACCAACACCATGAAACAAATGACGTGCAGCTGCCCTCGGCAGAATTTTTTTCATTTATCTAGTGTTGAGAATGTAGCCACGAGTCGGTTCGTTCGGGTCCATCAAAACGTGGTCATGATCCGTACTGCACTATGGAGTGCTACAAACACCCCATTATCAGCATAGGATTGCGATGTCGGAAGTGGAAGGATAGTGGATAGTTAAGAAGAATCTGTTTGAGAATTGCGATGCTTCTTATTGGCAATAGTCCCATAATGGTATAGAGAACGTGCTGAGTCAAGTTCAGCAAACGATAGTGCCCCGCCAACGGATATTATTGCTGGCGTCCTTCCAAGAGCGCCGGTGAGTCCAGCTTTGAAGGCGTTCCCCACGCCACGACATCTGATAGGGATCTCACCTTTCACATGCTCCACTGCCAATGCTGAATGTCCTTTAAACTTCATCTTGGTCTCATGGCCAAAGATGCTTTTGACGAAGGAGCGCAGGCAGTTGGTTATCACGACCAGCTTGGCACGTTGCCGTCTTCCATTCCTTTCAAGCTTCGTCATTCAGTGCCATCGATTATGGTCATATCCTGTCAATTACTTCTCTGTCTTTTCGTTTGCCGCATAATCGAAAGAACAACATCTGTCCTGTCACAAAGTGGTATAACAAATTAAACCCACCCGGTACTACGATTCCCTTCACATGGACCGTCCTACGAGAAGTGTGCCGCTTCCTTGATTATTCAGTTCGCCTGGAGGAGTCTGTCACAAAAAACACCACATAGAAAAATACTACGACATCTAGCCCACCATGGTTTGGGATCAGCTATCGATCAACAAGCCGCATTTGGTGTACATAATACTGGGAGGTTTCACAAGTATCTTTATGCTGGTGTCCCTATTTATTAAAGAAAAATTGTACATTGGTGAAGCCACAGTTGCCACGCTCTGTGGTCTGATATTCGGTCCTCATGCGGCCAATCTAATAGATCCGAGCACATGGGGAAATCAAGACCAAATAACGCTGGAATTTTCACGCATTGTCCTGGTGGTGCAATGTTTCGCTGTTGGTGTCGAATTGCCAAAGGCATATATGGAACGGCATTGGCTCTCAGTTGTGCTTCTTCTTGTACCAGTCATGACCTTTGGTTGGCTCATCACAAGCTTATTCATTTGGTGGATGATTGTGCCTCTGACTTGGCTTGAATCGCTTTGCGCTGCAGCTTGTGTGACGGCCACCGATCCTGTGCTAGCGTCCTCAGTTGTTGGTAAGGGTAAATTTGCGAAACGTGTGCCTAAACACATCCGAGACTTGCTGTCCGCCGAATCTGGATGCAACGATGGAATGGCCTTTCCCTTCATCTACCTGGCTCTGTATCTGATTCAATACCACTTGGATGCAAAACACGTCGTTCAGCACTGGTTCTGTAATACAATCCTGTACGAATGCGTCTGGGGCGCTGTCTATGGTGTGCTTATTGGGTACATAGCCCGACAAGCAATCAAACTCGCCGAGCGAAAGGGTATCATCGACCGAGAGAGTTTCCTTGTATTCTACTTTGTTCTTGCACTTTTCTGTGCCGGATCGGGTAGTATGCTTGGTATGGACGATTTGCTCGTCGGCTTTGCTGCTGGAGTTGGCTTCTCAAACGACGGCTGGTTCACCGAAAAGACAGAAGAATCTCACGTTTCCAACGTTATCGATCTTCTGCTCAATCTCACATATTTTGTCTATTTGGGAACCATCATTCCATGGGATCAGTACAATTCGACCATTCACGGTCTCGAACCATGGCGGCTCGTCGTCATTGCCCTCTTGGTCATCTTTTTCAGACGTATACCAATCATGCTGATGCTAAAACCCATTATACCGGACATCAAGACTTGGAGAGAAGCTCTATTTTGCGGTCATTTTGGTCCGATTGGTGTTGGTGCCATTTTCGTGGCCATTCTTGCTCGTGCGGAGCTGGAAACAGGCAGCACCACTCCGCTCGCTGTGTTACCGGATCCTAGCGACGCTGAATACACTTTGATCTATACCATCTGGCCTATCACCACCTTCTTGGTCATTGCATCAATTGTTGTTCACGGTTCATCAATTGCCGTCTTTACTCTTGGCAAGCGCATAAACACGCTCACAATGACCCTGTCATACACGACCGGAAATGACCAATCGTCCTCCTGGATGAATCGATTACCTCGAATTGCTTCAACATCCAAATCTATGGGCAGGTCGTTCACCTCGGACATATCAGAAGACGAAAAAGTGGACGCACCTCCGGGCCAATTGCCACCCATTGGCATACCGAAGCTACATTTGAGGCGGCAGAAGGACGATGAATATGAAAAACCGCGCTCATCAAGTCGGAATCGAAGTAAAAGACGTCGGAGAAAGTCACACGGGGCTGGCGGTCCGGTTAGTGATAGCGCTATCACACCCAAAAGAAGATCAGAACCCAACCTATCACAACTCGAATCTGGACCTGATCAATTTGACGAAAAGTTTGACCGGCCATCGCCAGGACGACTTCACTCCGACCAGCTTGAGCAGCTTCGCTCAGAGGAGTCAGATCCAGAAGAGGAGCGCAGAGTGAGAAGAGCTCGTAAGGAGGAGGGCAAGAGGCGGGAATCTGATGCCTCAAACCGTGTTGATGATCGCGACGTCGACATTGAAGCTTACGACGAAGCTGGGGATATGGTCATTGAAGACGAAGAAGGAAACGTGCTCGAAACCGTCAACACGAAAGGAAAGAGCGAAGAGGAGAAAGCACAAATAATAGAAGAAGCGAGGAATCGACTGAGACGAGACACAAGCGGCAAGTACGCTAAGCACAAGCACGAGCCTCATGAAAAGAACGAAGGAGAAGAGTTGGAGAAGGAGGTGGCAGATGCTGTGGAACATCCAGAGAAGCATTTCAGAAGCCACTTCAAAAACTGGAAAGGCTTTGGTAAGCACAACCAAGATGACAAAGGTGCCTCATCTAAGAAACCGCCTGAGCGCAAGCGGGGGCCTGCACATGCATATCAGTTCGGAAGCACAATCATCATTGAGGACGAAGACGGTGAGGTCATTCACAAGTATGACATACCGAAAGAGGAAGGTGAGGGCCATCGTTACAACATGCGTGGTGGTATGCAAAGGATGGGCACATGGGTTGGTTTAGGCAGACGACAGTCAACAGCAGCAGGTGTGCTGCCGTCTGTGCCACCTGACGAGGATCCGAAGGACATTGACGAGACCTCCTCAAGCTCGCCCGAAAAGGAGAAAGAAGAGCAAGAACCCACCCCGAAACCAGCACCTCCCGAAGCGAAGAACAAAAAGAGGAAGGAAGAGGAACGCTCTCCGATGGATGATGGTTTACGGATGGTCATTTCGAATGCCGAGCAATACGGTTTGACGGGTCTCCAGAAGCCGCGACAAGGCGAAAGACCTGACATAATGGGCAAAAGGCGCATGAGCACGAAAGACTTCATTGCGTCCTTGCAGCAGTTGGACCAAGCAGATCGTAGCAAAGCCATGAACAAAGCGGGAGTTAGCGAGGGCACTCAAAAAGAAATTAACCGTATAGCCAAACCACGACAAGAAAGAGAAAGAGAGGCTAGAGAAGGTTCAGAGAAACCAACTGTAAAGCGAGCGGGGACAATGCCGCTGTCGAGGCACAAGTCTCCCATCCAGGAAGTGAATGAGGAGGAAGAGCCTGTTGATTACTTTGCACCACAGCCATCGAAGACCCAAGGCGGCAGACAACGAGCACAGTCCGACGCTCAACAGACGAAACGACCTGAGCCTTTAAGGGCGCAGACCGACCAATCTGGTGCCACCAAAACCTCCGATTCAGAATCAGAAGAAGACGTTCCAACGCACAACGTGCGCGGTGCAATCTCTAGGTACGGCGGCGTCGGTAGCAATATGACATCCGCTGAAGCCCGGCGCCAACGCTATTCCTCTGTGGCTGATAGCAGCGAACGGATTGACGAGCGTGAAGAAGAGGAAGATCCCAACGCCGAGACCGCGGCCGAAAAACGCCGTCGTCTCGCAGCCCTTGGTCTTGGTGGCGGAAATGAATCGGAATCTTCAGATGAGGAAGACGAGGGACCTCGCGTACCGAAGCGAGCTGTGCCAGAGCCCAGCGATGATGATGAGAGGTCGAGCCCCACAACTGCGAGATTTGAACAGCCGCCACCGAGGGAGAGGGAGCAGCCAGCTCAGCCACCTAGGATGAGGGTGCAATGGGGTGGGGAGACAAGAGGTACTGTCAGAGGGGAAGTCGGAGATGATGTGGAGAAGCAGGCGGGAGCAGGGGAGGGCAGCCGACCTCATGCTGGTTTGGGCAAGAGATTCAAGACATTTTTGGATCGGTAAATGTTAGCTATTTCAGCCTACAGATTGTGAATATGGGTGGTTCCTTTGATCGACAGTTTCATGGGTAGAAGTATCTCGTGGATATTGTCTGAGCTGCTTGGAGTTAAGACATTGAGACTGAGATTTTCGAGGCTGAGCTAAAAGCGTTGTGACATGCTTATACGGTTGTTACGAGCTTCTTGAATATGTTGTTATTGTTCTTCATGTACGGTCAATACATACAGTAGCGGTCTCACGACATGAGTTACAATTCAGAATAGACATTTGCTAAGGGCCAAGATTTGCAGTGGTAGTAGACCATGAATAGTTCCTGCGAAGTCTTTCGTTCAGATGGAATCGAGTTTCAACGTTTAGACGCCTGCAGTTAAGTTACACTGTTTCATTTTTTGTTTTTACGATCTTCTGGTGTCTGCCCCATACCAAACAGAGCCTTCAGGCGTCTTACTGAGAGGGTCTCAATAGCCACCAACTCAATACATGCTTCAAAGACATCAATCGTGATCAGCTCAAGATGTACATGAAAACATAGTAACTGATTATGTACTATACACAACAAACAATCCAGGTGCCACTGTTGCATCATCATTGCTGGACAGCCTATACATGATCGTGCAAGCACTCTGTATATCACATTCATCACACAATCAATCACCCATGATCTCGTCATCATCGTCGTCGTCATCATCAGCGGCGGTTGCTGCCGCTGCCGCATCCTCTGCTACGCTTTCTGCCTCTTCGATATCACCATCATCGTCCAAACCCCTCTCCCTGAGAGCCTCCGGGTCGTCATCGTCCCTCCTCTCCTCCTCGTCACTCGCATCCTCAATGTCGTCATCACTAAGCACCATAGCCTCACTCACCATCGCCTTCGTGTCCTTTTTCGTAGCTGCTTTCGTTACGGGCGTTTTCGGTCGCGCTTGACCCTTCTTGCCGCCTTTCGCTGCTGCCTTCTTATCGTCGAGATAGGCAATTACTTGGCTATAGCTTTTACCGAGTTTACCTCGGTTTAGCTGAAGTCGTTTTCTGACTTCATTGCCCTCAGAAACGATTCCCGCCAGTACCGCAAGCACGATTTTAGCTGTGAGTTCGCAGAGTGATGTTTCCGCCACGAGGATAGCCTTCTTCTTTGCTTCACGCTGGGCAAGGGCGCGTACGGCCTTGGTGGCGTCGGGATCAGCATCCTCGCCGCTTAGGGGGTCCGAGAGAGCGGATGCTGTATCGTCGTCATCAGAAGACGTGGCATCGCTTTCACTGTCCGAGGTTTGGTTTGGATGTCGACGTCGACGTTGCGTAGTACGGGCAGCTTCGTCATCTGAGTCTTCGGGTGGTCGGTCGATTTCTTCTTCATCAGCTGCGACGTGGCCATTTGTTGTTGTAACATCGTTGTTAATGGAACTTGTACGAGCCTTTCGTTTATTCGCCCTTTTAGCTTTTCCAAGCGGAAGATCGATATTTCGCTTGCCACTCTTGCTGGCAAGACGCTTTTCCATTTTTTCATGGGTTTCCATTAGCGCTGTCCTGGTAGTGCTGTCGAGATCTGTGACTAAGCTATTTAGGTTCGCTTGCACGTCGGCGTCCAATCCGCCAATTTCGCCATCAGGCTTCATGTATCGGACTGTTGCGAAGAGGACGTAGAGGTCTACGAGACTGAGAAGAGCTGTGATTCGGACGTGATCGAGGGGTTTGCGAGGGCTAACGATCGGGAGGATGGCTTCGATGAGGTCTGTTTTGCGCATTGCGATGTTTGTGAGTGAGCCTGTTGAGAGACGGGATTTGTCATTGGTTGAGATGGCCGATTTGAGGGATACGATTTTCCACCTGTAGTAGAAAGATAAAGTCTTGAGCGCGAATCTGCAAAGCTGGTCTTCGAGTTGTGCTGACTCTCGTGGTGTGTCGTCGTCGGGCTCGCCACGCTTCACTAGCTGTAATAAGACATCAAGAAGTGACTCTTTTCGACCTTGGTTTGCTTTCGATTTTGGCCATGTCATCCGGCCCTCTAGCACCTCGCAGCAGTCAGTGATACTAGCTAGATGTGCAAAGCGTGCCACGACATCGACAACCTGTCGCAGAGCATTTGTGTCAAGTGTGCCTCTGCCACTAACATTCTTTCCACTGAGAAGAGCCGCCAGTGATTGTGAGGACTCTTGCCACAGTTCCAGGACTTTTGCATCCGCTGCCTCCTTGCTGCTCTCATGGTGAAGAGCAGCTCGAAGTGCTCGACTGGCTTCAGCTAACACATCCGCATCGCTGTGTGCTGTGAATTGTTTATTGACATCATCGAGCAGGGCGGTATGATCAGCCTCTTCATCATGTACATCATCAACAAGATCGGCATCGAACAGCTGATGCAGTCTAAGGATGACCTTTGCAGCCTGAGGAGTGCTTCCAAATTTGTTGTGGAGTTGCGGTATCATGACCGATAGGTTGTGCGCTGCAGTCTCTTGCCTCTGCCGTGCTTCGTCCTTAGCTTTCTTGGTTCTGTTTGTTTTCGCATCGTCAACAGGTTCTTGTAAGGACAGTTTGGCAGCACAATAAAGCACGTCAAGCAGAATCAAGTCCTCTCCATTCTCAAGTTTATATGCCTCCTGCACGGCTGCGGACAAGCCTGAAGTGTTCTTCGCTCTTGTGATGTTTGAGTGGTCATGCAAAAGGTAGCCGGCTAGCGCTTCCCAATGATGCAGTTCGGGCATTGCGTTAAAAATGGCCTGCGTCGCGACCATATATCTCGAGTCAGCTTCTGTTCCGAATGTGTCTGATCTTTTGTTGCTGCTTCTTGAGATCGTATTCTGCTGAGCTCCCAATGTTTGTGCCAGACACTTAAATTTAATCCACAACTTATTAGGCGTATCGAAGTCCTCAGTCTCGTCTTCGTCTGGAAGCGCCTCGTTGAATTGTTCCTGATCAAATTCGTCCACACTTGCGCTGTAGAGGTCCTCAATATTTGATACGAAGAATTTTGCAACTGCTTTCCGCACTTTAGGTTCGTTGTCGAACACTAACTGTCCAATGGTTTCGATGTCGTCCGGCTCAAGTAACTCGGCATTTCTGAGTCTGTCTAACAATTCGATAGTCTCTGCTCGCACGGTCGTGTCTGCATCTCGGGCGCCCATCTCAACAATCCTTGATCGAAATCTCTCCGTGAATGCTCGCAGAGCTGGGACATTTTGCTTCTGCTTAAAGAGCGCCTTTAGCTGTCGAATGACTTCCAGTCGGGTCAAGGCATAGGGGTCTGACATGACCCAGCCGATGTAACGAAGATATTGCCCTTCCAAGAACATCTTTCGATAGTTCAGGATCCAGCTGCCTATAGCTGCTACACATTCGACCCGAATCTTCTCTTCCACATCACGATATCGGTGAATGTACACAGTATCAAAGGCATCTCTGAGCTGGTTGTCAATTACTTCGAGCTTTTTCTCATCTCGGGCCATTTCCTCCTGCAACTTGCTAATGCGACCCTTGTTGGCACTTTTCTTCTTTTTCTCAGAGTCGAGTTGCTGTTTCGTCGTAGCCATGCTTGATTGTAGCTCCTTAGCCACCTCAGTCAATGCTGTGGTCATAGCCAAAGAAATGACTGTTGCTGTATGGCGGAACGATCGAAAGCCAGCGCTCGCCATCGTGGCAGTCCAGATGTGTATGTTGTCATATATAGCTGGCTCGTCATACATGAGGTTTGAATTGTGCAGACCATGGATGACAGCCTTGAAAAACTCGACCAATACGTCCTTCATGCCATGGAACTGCTTCTGCTTGGAAGACAGAGGGTAATCACCTTCTTTCTGATTCCCATATTCATTCAAGATGTCGCCGAGCTTGCCAGAGATATTGTCGACATCGTCGATATCGCTGCTCTCTATCCTCGATTCGCAGCCTATGCACTGCAGTATAAAGTTGATGATGTCTTTTAGACCCGCAACGTTGTCGTTCTCCATCTCATTCTGCCAATTGGTGGCTGCAGTCTCTGCATCAAGACCTTTCCCAAACACTTCCGCATACAAGCCTGTGGCTTGGAACTGACTGGGCCTTGATCGCGCCTTCTGCCTCGCCTGTTTCGATACATTCTTCGATGTGGCGTTAGCGGATCGGATAGCAAGAGTCGTGCTCACGCCATTAGCGGTTCTCGCTCTCTTCGCCGCCGGCCTCGCAACTGCATTTCGTGCGCGCTGCTTTCTTCTTCGCTCACGCAGTTCTTCCTCGTCGGGTTCGTCTTCTGCATCATCGTCCTGCGACTCGTCTTCAACTCCTTCTCCCTCCACTTCGTCCTCGTCCTCATCTTCATCTTGGACATTTGTCGCAGCGGAAGGCCGCTTTCTCTTAGAAGAATTGAGCACACTACCCTCATAAATCTCTTGAGAGAAGTTGAGTGGTCTGTGCGAAGTTCGACCTGACTTTCTTCGATCGGAGCCGTTCGTCGTGGGCGTCGCAACCGCCGTCGCCATCGTGAGTAGCTTAGGTTGACGCACTCTGATACTGAGGTGCTCGTCGTCAAGTCATCAATGTCGTGTTGCGGCGCTGTTGGAGCTGTGGATCTTTGTCTACCTTGCTATGCCGATGGATATTGCGTGTTGGCTGGGGCCAAAGTGAAGGCACTTTCTACGCGTCGTGCAAAACGCGCCAGGTGCCCTCCCCACTTGCTACATCATCAGGGTGGACACTCACATCCTCGGCTAAATTGCTACGTTTGGAAATAAACTGATGAACAACCGCTGGCCATACTCGTAAAGACATGAAACCGCCTGCCAAGTTGTCTGAAAGCTCCCTTTTCCGTGTTGCGGAAGTAGTCGCAGCTTGATAATTAAGTTATCTCGAGCACGAGAAGGCAACATGCTACCTCGATAACATTCAAGACTGAGCTTTGGTACTGATACAAGTACCAAGCTCTCTATGATGTCGATTCCGAAGAACCCATTCGCAAAATCAAATGCCATACCAGGCAAAGGCGATGTTGTCCTGTCTTTACTACCACCAGACAAGCAAGTTTTGACCACCTTCACCTACCAATATCCGCTGAAGCTCATCTCGCCGGACCCTCATATCATTACTATCACACAGCCGGACCAGGACCCTAAGGACACTAAGGACCAAGATGTTCAGACCAAGGTCATCCAAGTGACAACAATATTTCTCCTAACCTACGGTGGCGGCCTCATAGCCGGTGACAGCATAAATTTGACCCTCACCATCAACCCACATACCCGCCTTGCCCTCCTCACCCAAGGCAGCACCAAGATCTTCAAAACAGCACACACCCCTACGACTCTTGCAAGCACCTCTTTAGTCTCTCAACAGTCGCGACCCACCAGACAGATCCTCGATGTGAAGATAATGCCACATTCGTCGCTCGTCTACCTCCCAGATCCCAACCAGCCTTTCTCAAACTCCCTGTACGAACAGCGTCAGACCTTCTACGTCGACCCTTCTGGCTCCTCCAACCTCCTCTTCCTCGATTGGGTCTCCGAGGGCCGACGTGCCCGCGGTGAATCCTGGACGCTCACATCCTGGAGCGGGCGAAATGAAGTCCGTGAGTTCGATGAGTACTCTAAGGGCCGGCTGCTCATTCGTGATGCATTACTGCTGTTCGGGGATGATTTGGGCGCCAAGACAAACGGGATGGGCGTTATTGGCACATTGGTGATCTATGGGCGCATGTTTGCGGCGCTGGCAGAGTTCTTCATGAGGGAATTCAAAGGATTGGAGAGGATTGGAGCGAAGACTTGGACAGTGAATGGGGCAATGCCAGCGATAGATGGAGCGGAAAGTAAAGACCATGCTGAGAGGCAAAGGGAGAGAATGGATGGGCTGTTATGGACTGCGGCGCAGGTAAGAGGGTTTGTCCTTGTCAAGTTTGGAGCGAAGGAGGTGGATGGCGCGAGAAGGTGGTTGGCCGAAATGTTGAAAAAGGAGGGGACTGTGGAGAGGGAATTTGGGCACCAGGCACTGTTATGTCTACGATAGCTAAGCAGCGGGCTTGATACAATTTCTTTGGATTGTCCTCACAAAACTGCTACGAAAGTCATAAAGTTCGTGGTCCTAGCAAATCAAGTATCGGACAACAGAACAAGAATCGAATTAATTTGCCAAATTGATATCTATTTATCATCTTCAATCAAGCTGTACGCACAGCTCTCTATCACTCCCAGAAATATCAGTCTTGCAACGGAATGCTTCTCCTACTGAATACCGGATGACTGGGGCACTTTCGCCAATATCATCCTCTCCTATAGTCTTATCTACCCTCTGCTATTATGCCACGAGCTTATCCAAAGCACTTCGAATAGCCCTCTCATTAGCTCCCACAACCTCATCCACCTTCTCTCCATCCTTGAAGATGGCAAATGTCGGCATAGCTCTGATTCCTTGCTCGGCCGCAACGTCGCTCACCTGGTCCACATCAATTTTTACGAAGTCTACCTTGTCGCTGTACTTCGCTTCCTGGGACATTTCGACGATCTTCGGGGCGATGACCTTGCATGGGCCGCACCAGGTGGCGAAGTAATCAATGACCACGATTTTCCCGGATTTGGAGGCTTCGACAACGGAGGTGTTGAAGGAGTGTTTGCTGTGGAGTTGGTTAACACCGCGAGACTTCTTTGGGGCAGAGGTAGTATATTGGGAGGATTGGGAGGCAGCATCTTGCTGGCGGAGTTTCTCTTGGTGATATTTAACGTACTCTGCTAGATTGTGGACAGTCATTTTGAGTGGTGTGTGTTTGAAGTTTGTGGGTTTGAATGTGCTGAAGGGTCTTGCGGTTCGTAGTCTTGTTATGTGTGTTGGTTTTGCAAGTGCAGATGCAGTCGTTATTGTTACGAGCTTTTGTAGAGGAATTCTTGGTGACGTAGCCACGTTGAGGGTATTTATACTAATTGTGAACGCAGATATGTCAGTCGCAATTGAAGCTGAACTAAGGCACGCCTGATTAAGCGATGGAAAGTGCGAGTGACAGGTAGTGGTGAGCACGAAAAAAGAATATGGAAGGCGCTGTTGCGAGGGATATGTAAAATGATCATAGAGGGGTGCTAGTAGATGACGAAATCAATCCTTACCACGGCATTGGATGGTGATGGAATCTCGGATTCCCAAGAAGGACCTATGGGGTTCGCGCCGGCTTAGAAATGCAAATGCAAGGGCGGAGGAAGCTCGACTCAAAGTGAAGTTCGCGAGAAAGATTTGGAAGCCGTTAGTGCCTTGCCGAGTCATTTTGTCTGGCCATTTTCCCTGTCTACGTAATTTGGAATTAACTGCTCATGCACAATGCCTGTCAAATAGCGGCGTGAGTCTTTGCATAAGCCACATAAATGGTTGACAGATCATGCTGGCCCTTGAAGATCTGGTGTAGCCCCTGCTATATGGTACACAGTACAGCATGAACAGTCACAGGAGTAAGAACAAGACACACTTAACTTGAACTGATTGATAGCCTTAGCGGCCGGTTTGACATTAAAGCATTTTTGAGACCAGTCACTTTGCTATACTGTTGACATTGAGTGACTACTAATCCCTTGACCACTCATACCACATTCTTGTTCATCTTCTCATTACAAGCAGTAACTTTTCCTCTTCTTCCATAATTAGACAAACGAAATATCTAGGGGTATCCGAGTATATGAAGACAATAAATGAAATCAGACCTTAGATCTGGACGCTGCTGTACACAGCCTAATTCGGCGGCTGGGACCGTTTTTGTGTCGCTCCTACAATTATGTCATTTCTAAGAGATTCCAACTCCTTGACCATTGCGCTCAACTTGCATAAGTCTTCCGGATATTGAAATTTGGTTGAGATTGCCTCGTGGCACACCCCTTCGAACGACTGACTGCAGAGACATCAACTCTGAGGTGGTGGTGGTGGTTGTTTTGACAGCTGATCTTGACTGGCACTCCGCCGTTGCTTATCTAGTGACACATTCGAATGTACTGAAGATCGCCGACGTATGTCTAGTAATCGAGCGGAGCCACCACTAATATGACGCGCATGACTTTTGTATTCGACGCTTCTCGCTCGCATGACTGTTGGTTCAGGTGCCTCAATTTCTTCTTCACCTGTGTCCCGGCCCTCCTCATCACTATCAGGGTTTGAGTCGTGTCTGTCTCGTGCTGCATACTCATTTAACAGACCTTCCTTAGATTTGGCTCTAGATGCTTGTCGGACCAAGGTTGGTTGGCGGCCTACTCCAGCATGCCACGTCTCATCACCTTTTTCGGGTTGGGCACTTTCTCTGCGGACGTCGTGCTCCTTTTCCATGGAATCATCTGCTGGAGGAGATGTGTCAACGCCACTGTCTAACGCAGCTGGCATAGGTCGAGTCAACGAAGACCGGCTAGGTTTCAATTGCTGTGAAGGCCTAGACAATCTGTTGAGAGGTTTGCCAGAGAGCCAGGAACCCTCGCTGTCAACTGAGGCAAGTGATTGCGACAATGTCATCTCAGGTCTCACACCGCTTGCTGCATCAAATTCCATCGAAGCTTCTTGTTCTGTCTTCATCCTTGGTGGTACAAAGCTACTTGGTGATAACACAGAAGCCTCCGGTTCGACAGCCTTTGCTCCTGATGGGTTAGCTGCTGCAATAGCTCGACTAAGACCACTTTGTGACGGAATGGTTGCCTCAGGGGACTGCAAACGAGAATCGGGTGGTGAGATAGGTAGTTCAGGGAGGTCTTCTCGAAATTTGGACATGGTCCTTTGTGGGGTCGCAGAGTCGGCCCGTCTGAATGTTCTTGGGGTGACTGCTGGCGGTGGTTGCTTTCGAGCTGCGAAGGATTCTCGCGATGTGTTGGAGAACTCTGATGGTGTACTTCGACCCTGGAAAGATGAGCTGAGCTTCCGTCGCGTTCCTCGCTTAAAGAAAGTTGTCCACGAGCTTAACCTCTGGCTGCTGTGATCTGAAGCCCGACCTTGACTAGCATTCTCTGGTATGTCTGTAGTCACCTCACGGTTAAGCAGCGAACCTTGAGACATGCTTTGACGGTCTTCAGCACGAGGCACAGGTGAGACAGGCGGTGACAAGGCAGCCTGTGAAGGTTTCCCACTCGTTGTGACGACCCCAGTTTGTATCTTGCGTAGAGGGGACCTCGCTGGAATGATTGGCTCATGCTCATGATCTGAGCTTTCGTATCGCATAACGTCTATGTCCTTTTCGTCCTCGAATGGGTTGCGTATGGCAACCGATGAGGTGGGTGCAGGAATTTTGGGATCGTCAAAAGGGTTTTGTTCCTGGGTACGACGAGTACCGGAAGGTCCAGCTTCGCCTTCATCCGCCTCGATGGCCTCGGATTTGGACGGTTCGATTCCAAGACCGACCCGAGATGCGGACTGCGACACATATTCTTCTGTTCTAGCTTGCCGGGCCGCCTCTTCCTCCCTCTGTCTTTCAGCACGTTTCTGCAGCTTTCGCTGTAATTTCAGCCGGTCCTGCTCCTTTTTACGCTCTCTTCGTCGCTTGTCACGTTCCATTAGCTCACGAAGGCCACCCGCATCCAAATCATCTGCCAGTTCATCGATGCGTTTTTTGTCCGCACCTTCTTCCTCAAAGATTGGTGGTCGAGTCAGAGGGTTCGGCCTTTGCGGTTGTTTCCCTCGTGGCGTTCGCGGGTTGGCATCATACTTAATAGTGGGTCTTGGACTTAAGGCTGCGAACATGCCAACTTTAAATGAATGCTGGTGTGAAAGGTCATCAATGCCAGGAATCGGTTCTGGTAGAGGTAGGGACACTTGTGACGTTGGCCTATGGAGTTTCCGGTTGAGGCCACCGTGTATCTGCTTTGTCTCTCTCTGCAGCGGACCGCTGTTGTAGAAACTTGTTTGCCTTGGTGGTATAGGTATTGGAGAAGAGCTCATGGCTCTGACTTCGCGCTCCCGTGCGGAGTCTTCTGCCTTGCGCTTGCTCGGCTTCCTACGCGCAACATTTGGATCATAGTCAGGTCTGCGTGCATACAGTGTCGGAGGCTGCCGGACCACGGTGAAATTCTCAGGTCCAAAACTCGATTGAGACGTAGGATTGTGTTGGTACAATGGCTTCTCCTGAAGCTGCTGAGCATTTCGACTCTGTCTTCGGGAGTCTGGAGCCGCAACAGGGTCGGTTTGTGAACGTGGTGCTTGCTCGGTACTAGATGTTCGAGCTTTGGACAGACGACGTATTCCTCGATCTTTCTTTGTAGTGCTTTTCGGGTCGCCACCCAGATCTGTGCCAGCTTTTTCGAGTCTCCCCATTGTTTCGGAGGGTTCGCCTTCGGGCGCTTTCTCCGGAGTCTGTCGACCTGGCTCCGTAGCTCGCTGCTTTTTGCCTCCCCCAAATGGCCAAAAGCCCATGTTTCAATGCGCAATCGACAGGGAAAAAGGGCTAGTAATTCATTGAAACAATCATAGAGGTAGTACGGCTGCAATACCAGCGAGTGACTTAAGCGATGGACGAAGCATTGAATTGCTACCAATTCAGGCGCGAAGAAAATATGCAGTCGACAGTGAGAGGTGCAGGACACAAGTTCGGTATGGAGGCAAGATGTGAGTCGTGCTCGTCGATTTGTTTGTTTGCGATTTTGGTAAAGAACGTGGTTGACAGGAGCCAGAGCGCATGAGTGCAGGTGACAGCACGCAGGTCGGCAACTAGGATGTCGATTCGAGACTGCAGCCGGAGCAGGTGACAGGTAAGAGACAGGATGAGAGAGGAAGTTGGAATCGAGACAAGGGAGCTGTTTTGGAAAACGTGAAGGGTCCAAGTGGCAGCGAGTGACGAATGGTTGGACCTGGATGATGTCGATGGTTTGTGTCCAGCAAGATGGGTGCTACAAGTGGATGGCGCTGCCGCACTGCAGCAAAAATGTCGCTGATCAAAGTGCTAATGTACAACTGGCCTGCAGGTCTTATGACTGTCTCTCAAAACAGCAACCCTCCCAGACAACCCACGTGTGTGTGCGTGGTAGCAGAGTAAAGTATTCTACCGCCTCGTGCGCCCCATTGCTGGGGTTGACTTCTCTCTAAGCGGCGGATGTGCGAAAAGCTCTGGAACTTATGGGTCCTTCAGCCTACCAAGCGGGGTTCAACACCAGCATCAAGCAGGTCCAGCATCTTTGTGCTCCCATTGGCTGTGACCTCAAATCTGCTGCCGCAAGCTCAATTCTCAAGACGACCACTTATAATCAGCGGACGAGGCAACAATGCAAAATGAATGCCATAACCTCGTACCCAGATTGCCATAGGTAATTTATCAAGATTGTTGCGCAAAACTCGGAGGTACCTGGCACTCTTGGCTCAAGACTTTGCCAGCTGATGAAATGGATACGGCAGCAAACAGATTAGCATCCTTCGAGATTTAAATCAACAAAACGTCAAAGCATTCAAGTCGACTCTTTAATTCGAGCACGAAAAAACAAGCACAGTTTGGGTTCCTTATCATCCCCTCGAGAAGATAAAAATTCTCCGAAAGCTCGAGCTCCCGCAATGACCAAGTCGGCACCAGGTACATAGCGTGTTTCCGCCAGTAAGTTTGTGGCATGTCGGACGCCACATCAGGTAGCCCAGTCGAGTTGCGCTCAGTGGCTTGACGTTGGCGTGGTCTATCCGGTGAAGACTAAGCGAACCCTTTCGACGATAATGAGATGTCAGGCAATTTCAGGGGGCCACCGCGGAAGAGGTACCTACACAAAACAGGAAATTACATTTTTCCGAGAGAGCGCAAAGGAAATTAACATTGCCATACCGTAACTGAAATGTTCTCATGTGCTTGGCGGGTCATGTCATTATAACAACATACAGAGATTTTAGCGTTATTTTCAATAAAACAAGGCATGAGAACATTGATGGTTGGGTACCAAGAAGGTTTCACATTAAAGCCGGGGTATTGAACCAGTACACGTGTCAGATCCAACAATATCAATGTACCTTGTTGAAGTCACTTCATGCTCCCTAGTGGAGACTGAATGGCTGGAGGAGTAAGCTGAAGAAGTGACACTCATGTAGACGTGATCGTTGTTGACAGCCCAGCGCGGTGACAAGATCCAGCAGACTACACCAATGGTCGATCAGTGGCTGGCGGGCAGATCATCACGGACACCATTCTGTGGCTTGCTGCTTATCTTGGACTCCCCGTATCTGATAGGTGCATCATGATGCTTGACTGAATCGATTCTGCGTTTTTGAACCTCATCTACGTCTACAGAACCTGTAGATGGATATTTGTAAAGGATTTTCGCGTGGTTATGAACATCAGCTCTGCATAGTCCGAAGAACATGAACCCAAACTTCGTGATTCGTAGAGGTGTTGTGGGCTGAAAGGCTATAGTGGATTCTAACAAATGCAAAAGTAAGTCTTTGGCATTCCTTCACCTAGAAATGCGGAATTTTTTCGCACCTGATCAGGCTCATGCCTCATGAAGTTCGCAACTTCACAATCGAGCTCTCTCCGCCAATGCCTCTCCAACCAGCTTGATTGCCGCTTGTGAGCAACCATAGGAACTCTGGTAACCCGCTCCTCCATGACCATAATTGTGAACCACCCAAACTCCATTAATCTTTTCTTTCTCGATCCGGGCGCCGCCTTCGCGGACAGGCCTGAGACCGACGCCATGCCGAATGATATCGAGATGCTCAATACCCCTGCCATCAGTGAGCTTTGGACAAGCTTCGACACATCGTTTCATGATTCTGATCGCCAAACTTGGATCATGCTGCGATTCCCAATTGTTTTTCTGATAGCATCCGCCCAACACAGTACCCCCTCCCGCAGCTCGAGTCATGATATACATGACTTCATCTGAACCATCGTTCGTCCCTGAAACGCTATACATCTTACCCGCATCATTCCGCACCACAACGATTTGGCCTCTAGCAGGGTATAATAGCTTGTCCGAGACACCGCCAAGCTTGTGTGACGCAAGTCCAGTACAGTTGAGGATCAGATCAGCACTTTTGCCAGAATGATGTACTCCAAGAGCTGCCGCGTCCGTGATGTGCTTGAAGATTGCTCTCTTGAAGACAACACCATTCTTCAAGCATTGCGACACGAGCCAGGGTAGGTAGATGGCTGTGTTGATGCATACCGACGTGAATGAGGTTGCATTATCAATGCCTTCCCTGAGTTCCTCTTTTGGTATTTGCTTGAACTGGCATAACAGTCAGTAACGCATCGTTTGACACGGAAGGGCCAATGACTAACGTCTGGGAATAATGATTCCCACCACGGGTTGGGAGAAAGCAATTCTGCAAACCATGTTGACGTAACAGAGCCCACATCCTTCTTTCTATTGTGTATTTCGGTCCCTTAATCGAATTAGTATGCATACTGTAACAGCAGGCGCACGTGATTGACGATAGTAACCTTGAAAGTGTACACCAGCTTCTGGATGGTTTCGTGCAAGCTCTTCCAGAGAGGGCCATGTGTTCTTGTCCCATTCTGCCGCTGCGGTGCCTTTCACCGAAACACTCAAGCTAAACTTTAGTCCTGTCCGAGATGGCATAGACAGCAAACTCACGGCATGAAGTTTGCTCCAGCCCATGGAGAAGCATACTCGATATCATAGTCTCCAGGCATGAACTTCGCAGCAACCGTCAGTTTATAGCGAGGGTTCCTTGAGAGCAACAATGCTGTTGTGAGTCCTGATCCGTAAGCTTGTAGCCGCTATTCTCCTTTTGTCTTCAATCGCTCACCTGCTACCCCAGCACTATGCAATGTTAGTCGAGATTTTGCTCTGTCACTTAGGTATGTGACGCAGGGACACCAGTGAGAACAAAGGCAAACGAGGCAGCGAAGTGATAGACCCACCCAACCACCACAATATTCTTTTCAGACATCCCTACTGATTGGTTGTACCACTGTTGAAGAAATCACAACACAATGGTAGAGTCAGGCTTCACTACCAGATTTCACAAATGTGGATCCTCAAATAAATAACACATGCAAGTATATAGACAATTGTAGACTGCTCTGTTAAAGCAGGTTGTTTTTGGCCAAATTTATACTCTCACCTGCAAGTACGCAATTGGTCTTTGACTGCTCACTCTTCGCCTTTTGACAAGAGATCAAACACACGTGCTGTTACCACGCAAACAACAGCCAAGCAATCATTGCAAACAGCTTTCTCCAACGTGACGGAGATCAGCAACTGCATAGAACACTAGGAACCACAAGCTTGTCATCAAAGGCAAGGAGTCTGAAAAAGTTCAGACAAAGGTGAGTGTGGCTTTCCATTTCTTATCGCACAAAACAAACTCCCGGTCACCGACGTGCCCCCCAAAATGGAGCTCGTTAGTTGCATGGCGTCAGAGTCATCCTTAGCGAGGTTTGGCCCTTTCAGGCACAGACAAGGCGGCCCCTGCAGCAGAAACCAGCATGCAAAGGCAGCAAAAAAGCTATGCTGGCTGTCCACAAGACACCCTTCCAAACCTCCAACTCCGCATCATCACTTGTCACATCCTGCAGCTTAGGCACAGATTCCCGTCTGATCAAAAAGTGCCTGATCTTCTGGCACTTTCATTTGTCCTTCTGCCTCCCTTCATGTGACATGATGCCTTCCTAATCTCTATCTCTCGAACACTTGCTGCACATGTTACTTTCAATGGATCTGTCACGAAAATGGCTAACAATGCTGCGTCCTTGCAGCTCCCAATCATGGTGCGGATACCAAAGATGGTCTGGCCGGGTTTGGACAAGGCCGGTCGACACCTCAAATCGATAGCAGGAGATGGTGAGTCCAACGTCCGGTCTTAGACGCACGACAATTGCTGATGTTGTTTGAAGGCAACTGTCTCTTTGCATCCCTCTCAGACCAACTCTACGGGACCTCGACTCGTCATCCTGAGATAAGATCAGCTATCATCGAGCACATGCGTGCCTACCAACCCCTCTATGAGGAGTTCGTCCAAGTTAGTGACATTATACAAAGACGTGCAACACGTGCCACGACCGAGTCTATGCGAAAAGGAGCAGAGGCCAATCCATTCGAAGAATATCTCGCTGCAATGTCGAGACCTGGTTGCTACGGAGGCCAGGCTGAGCTCTTGGCCTTCGTACGAGCATACGACCAAGACGTGATGGTTCATTTACCGCCATCCTCGAGCTGGGATCTTACAACCATGAGCTACAGCAACGATTATCGGGATCCCGAAGCCGAAGTGAAGCCGTCACTCCACATTTGCTATGGTGGTGACGAAGAGAAGAATGCACACTACGATTCATCACGGAAGAGCAACGAACAGACACACAATCACGCACTGACAACTAGACCGAAGTTTCAAAGTCAGTCAAATGATCAACTCAGTCCAACCACCCCAAAAGACAGCCTCAATTCTCGGGCACTGAGAAATCTAAAATCCGACCCCAGCAAGGATATGATGCATGAACTCGTTACTCAAAGCAACAAAGATCTTAGAAGCAGCTTGGAAATGCTCAACGATCAACGAGCCAGAAGCCCGTCCGTTACATCTTCCTACAGCACTGGCTCTAAACGTTCTTATGAGGATGATGGCGAGCAGCCTCGTGCCAGTAAGCGAGCAACTAAGAGACGAAGCCTACGCAGTCAAGCAGCTCTCAGTCATCTCAGCGTCCCTTACAACACTAGCCAACCAATGTCATCCGGTCCACCCACTCCAACCAGCAGTCAAGACACTGACTCATCATTCGAGCAAGCAGAATCCGCAGCGGATGCACCGGTCGTAAGCTCTGCTTCATCACCACAAGTCATCACTATCTCCTCTAGCGATGATTCTGACACTCAACACACCGCTATCCGCGCTCAAAGGATCAAGGCTTCATTACGAAAGAAGGCATCTGCGAACCTCCAGACTGATACGCCTCATAACATTCCCAGCATAGTCATGGAGCAGTCCCGTTCAGCATTACGAGTATAGCATTGGTCGGCGTTCAGGATTACAGGAGGGTGGCGTCTTGAAGAACAATATTTTGATTGAATTTATGCATAGCGATGAGCCCTAGCGAAGACATATGATACCCAAGAGGCATTGCATAGAGCGCTAAGGATGGATATAACTAGATCGTGTATGTGATATGATATGCAACGATCTGTCAAATTATGCAGCCTTATGATGGCTTTCGAGCTGTAGACGACTTGGGCAAACCCGATTTCTTATCTTCGCGAATGCCCTTCTACCACAATGATCACGATACACAATGCTAAAGCCCAGGCAGGCGTAATGTTACGGGTTGCATAGATACTAAGGTAAAAGTTTGCCTGTTGATGATTGCACGAGACCATGACAGCACAGGTGGATCAGCTGTCAGGAGAAGCTCTCGTGCTTGGCATACGCCAACCCCAGCATGGCTTGCGAAACGTGGCCGGCAGATCAAGCAATTTGTTGGATTTATTGCTGTATGCCTACAAGTACTCTCACCATCTACCAAATCCGGCCATCGACATCCGACGACACTTTCGTTGGCGTAAACACGACGCTACCTCTTCAAAAGCCAAGCGGTCACGTAATACCACGGCGTTGAGAGCATCACAGTACCTGGACTCGACTCCTTAGACGGCGCACTCATCGTGTCTGCGACATTTTAACGGATTTCACTTCTACGACCACCTAATCTAGCAAACATGGACTTTTCAAACATATTGTACGACAACCTTGGCCTCCCTCACACCGTCTTGCAGTGCGCGAAGTGTCCTTGCATGCGCAAACCTGTACTATGCATTAAGATGAACCCGGCTGACGTACACTTCTTAGTCGACTGGTCAACTTGGCCGTCGGCGCCGTGATGGTGCTCGGAGGTGAGGCAGTCCTACGCGCCTGAATCGTACAATTACAGCATTAACACATGGTCTACAGGCATAAGTCAGTTCATCAACTCATCGAATCTCTTGTAAGCCTTCCGTCGAAGCGTATCTCGATTTCACATCTGACTTTCATGGATAGCCGCGACATCATAGTTGGTGTCTATGTCATTATATTCGGGCTAGGTATGGAAGCAAAGAGCAGGACTTGGGGGAACAATATTCTGACACACTCGCAGCGGTTGCTGGACTCGAACTCTTGCCGCAGGTACCGCCTTATGTTCCGAAATATGCCAGCTTCTTATTCTCGTTCCTTGGACGTGGTGTTTGTGAGTCTCCCCAGGCCTGTCCTCCAGAACAACCTCACTGGATGATTCGTTTCGTTGTAGCAGAACTGACGGCTGGTAGTCTACATTTTCGTCGGATGTATCATTTTGCAGGGCGGTTGGATGCGTATTGTTGCGGGTTCCATTGTCGGGCTAATCGGTGTCGGATACTGCGCTCTTGAATTCGCACCACAGATTGAGCCACCATCTAACATGAGAGATGCCGATGCTGGATGGGGAGCGGAGCAGGTCTAGAAGTAACTCTACTACTAGGCGATGGCGCAACAACTCCCGTGGAAGCGGTTATCTGAGGTCTCTTCCAATCTACGCAATACGTTTGCGTGTCAGGGAGTCATGGGATGCGTTTGTGGACCTAATTATGTGCCAACAATGCTACGGTTCAGGGCACGTTCGATAACATGGAGGATAAGATATTTTCAGCAATACCTGAGTATCGGAGGCGAGCAAGGCGTCTGACGGTTTGATCAAGCATCTATGAATCACATAGACTAGTTCAATACGAGATCTGGAGTTTCAGGCATCATAAAAGTAGTGCAAGAAGACGGAATGTACCAGTATCGTCTTAATCATAGGAATTACTCATATGCAGACATGAGATTTCATGGATTTGGAACTCGGTGCAGGGTGATAGATCCATGACATCTGCAGAAAGGCCGTTTTACCATGATGACATGGTAGTGGAGGCTTTATCAATTAGATTTAAAGCCAAGCACGTGTGGGCTCAGGAACACAACCTTAGACATTTCTGGACAGACCAATCAAACACGCTTCAATTGTGTATTACTATGGCAGTGACGAAGGTGAGCCTTCTCGATACTTGCCCAGACCTGTACACCCCTTCGACTGTTTTGATCGATTTGTCCTTCCTTTGTTATCCAAACCCGACGACGACGCTCTTTACGACGCAATCCTCTAAGTGCTAATCTTCATCCTCGGCTGCCACTTACCTTGCCCAGTACCAGCGACTTTGGCTATTAGGCTGCAGTGATACGAAATCGTTCTCTCCGCCATTTGCTCTTTTATCCTCATCAGTTCGTGCTAGCACGCCATTCCTTCGAGCACTCTTGACTGGGTTTCTGACATTGAAGTCGACTTTGAGACGTCGGATATGTACAATCAATAACATTTGCTTGGGTTCAACTTGTTGCAGAAATGTTAGCCGTCCATCCACACATGGCGTCCTTACCACATTCCCAGTCCTTGCAGCCCAATGCTCCAAACCTATTGCGACAACCATCAGCAGAGGATATCGACGCAGCGCATCAACTGGTATCTTCAGCCAGAGGAGAACGCAGTGGAGGATACATAAACATGGATGGTTCGCAACTGAGCATTCCACATCGAATACCGTCACCAAGCACCAGTATGAGAGCCATGGACAGTGTCGAATCTGGACATCCACCGATACCGGAGGAATCACAGATGCTTGGTCAGATATGCAGGTGAGTGGAATTGCCGAACACTCACTTTCGGTAGTCACGATGCTGCGTTTGAATTCGACTCTGACTTTTCCATTAGCAATTGCGGTACCACCAGAACACCCTTGTGGAGACGCTCGCCCCAAGGAAATGTCATTTGCAACGCATGTGGTCTGTACCAAAAAACCCGAAACGCACCACGGCCGACAAATTTCAAACGATCAACAGCGCCAGCCAAGCAAAAAAGCCCCCATCCGGCGACGACAGACGTTCCAGCCACCTCAAACGTACCACTACCACCATCGAGGCTACAAACGATGCCCTACCGAGAACCAGAGCACGTACCGGGATCCTGTCCAGGTGGAGGTCAATGCAATGGAGCAGGTGGAGCAGAGGGATGCGGTGGATGCCCTGCATTCAACAATCGAATGTCTCGAATGGCACCCTCATCGACAGCTGCATCGAAAAGAGCCGCACAGACCGAAGAAGATGCCGTGGCTGTGTCGGGAAGCGACCATGGAAGTCCTGGCTCAACGACCGCTGCCGAAGTTGAGTCGAATCAGTCCATCATTGGTGGCCCTGCATCGACGATGATAGTGGCATGTAAGAACTGCGGTACAACAGTTACGCCTTTGTGGAGGAGAGACGAACAAGGACATCCCATCTGCAATGCCTGCGGTTTGTATCACAAACTCCATGGGTCGCATAGACCTGTCCAGATGAAGAAATCAACCATTAAGAGGAGGAAGCGAGTGGTGCCAGCGTCATTGGAAGGAGAACCTCGACCACCGAGTGAGAGCCAGGCGTCTGTCTCTCCGGACCCTCAAGCAGAGGACGTTGAGGCGCCCGAAACACCCTCAGCTGCAAAAAGAATACGATTGCCGCCTGTCATTGATTTCACAGGTTTCCGACCTGATGGATCGAGCCGCATAACCACTGATCCGAGTGCGTACAAGGACGCTGGTGGAGGGATGAGGTCCTCTGCTGGATACAGCCATCTATCGCAACCTACTGGCCACACTGCAGAGGGCATGAGACTCGATTCGTCCTTCTCCCAATCTCAGCAGGACCAGATGGCCAGCCTTTCAGCGGTAGCTGTAACTCAGGAGGAACAACGACGGCGAGAGGAGCGGAGGACAAATCTGATGCGAGAAGCTGAACTCATGCGTGCTGCTCTGAGAGCTAAGGAGCGAGAAATCGATGAGCTTGAGAGGTGATGCATTTGCCCTTGTGTTCGGTTTGGTGGTATGGGCCTCATTACAATTTCGAAAATTTCCTATGATGATGATTATTATGATGGCATGACTGGACATTTTCTAGCAAGGCGCTGGTGGTTTTCGTTTGAACATTTCAACGGCACAAGAACTGAGAAAGGAGATTGAGCACAACTGAAACTTATCCTTGTTCACAGGCTGGCAAGCTGGGGTGATGGTGAACCACGATTCAAATCGCATGAATGGCTATTACGTCGTTGCTGCATGAGAACACATGGTTGCTGCTTGGCAGATCACCAACGACGAATAGTACTCTTAATTCCAATATACTTCCCCGAGCCTCAAGCGCAGAAGAAAGCATATCTGATCGTCCAAGGTCATCAATTGTACAACACCTACATACATGAGTAATCGATGTGTAATCCATGGGGTTAGCAGTGGAAAGTCCATTTACACTGGACGAATGGCATGTCTCAACTTCGCAATTGCTATGCCAGAGATACCACAAGCTTGACTCGCGCAAAATAAAATTACCCCAATATTATGCACGTCGCAGTACTCACTCATAGCCGTGCCACCCACCATAGTTCCGGTACCCTCAGACAACGCCAGCTCTCTTGTTCTTAAGAAGCCCTTCTAATGCCAATCCTTGACATGCCTACTTGAATTGACTGCTAATAAGCCCCACATCCGCCCATATCATGAGCAAACCTCGAAATTCTTGCCGGATATATGATGTGGCCCTTATCGGGCTTAAGCCCCACCATAGACCCCATGGACGACAAGAAACGTAGACCGTGCTCTGGCATGTTCGGCATGATTTCTTCCTATCCTTACCATTACTACATTTCTGCAGGAACGCTCATGCTCTTTTCTAGACACCTTTAGGATTTTCTAAGTTAGACCAAAGCTACCAAAACGACTGTGAGTGGCATCACCTATCAATACACCATTCTACGGCTTATTCCGCTCAAAACCGATCATACATAGAGTTCATCTCCTTTACCATCTCTGGAAGACAGAAAGGTAGACAGCAATCCAGCAAGCAGTTCGAAGTGTCAACCAACCAACAGGTCAAGCAGACTAGCCAGCAAGCACAGTGCGCCTCTTGGACCAGAGGGACAATTTCGCACAGCAGGAATACAGACCCTCTTTGTGCTTCAGGTTTGAACAAGTGTCTAGTACTGGGACTTCTGTAACAAATCCACCACCTCGCAAAGAACACGAAGGTATATGCTGGAGAAAAACGCTCAATAGCACCTAAGTAACTCACACAAAATTACCAACACTCCCTTCTTCCCACGGATACACCTCCGAAAATGACCTCCTCACCCCTCCCACCGAACGTCCACATCTCTTCTCATCCCTGCCTGGTCGCCAAACTCTCTCAACTCCGCTCAAAGTCAACCACGTCGAGAGAAACAACGCAACTAATCCACGACATCTCCCTCATCCTCGGGACCGAAGCTCTTTCCTCACTCCCTCTTGTAGAATCCGAGACTGTATGCCACCCCCCTCCCCTCCCTCCTCTTTCTCTACACTCCCATCTCAACACTGGCCGTAATCGTCTTCTTTCTTGAATGTCCAAACAAAAGGCTAATAACATGCCTCTAGGACGAGACACCGCTAGGGTTCTCCTACACATATCAAACAATCGCGACAAATGAGTTAACGCTCATCCCGATATTGAGGAGTGGGTTGGCGATGGTCCCGGCGTTGCAGTCGTTGTTACCAAATCCGATTAGTACGCATCATCTAGGGCTATACAGAGAGAAGGCGACGCTGCAGCCCGTGGAGTACTACAACAATCTCCCACAATCTCAATCATCGTCGACGGTGCACACCGCTATATTGTGCGATCCTGTGATTGCGACAGGTGGGACGGCGGTTGCGGCAATACAGACGCTAAGGGAGTGGGGCGTACGGAAGGTCATAATGATTGCTGTGATAGGAGCTGCGGAAGGTGTCCGTAGGGCCATTGAAGAATGGTCTGAAGGCGTTGACATCTGGATTGGGGTCGTTGATGGTGAACTTACCGACAAGGGTATGATCAAGCCTGGGGTGGGCGATGTTGGGGATCGGCTGTTTGGGACAATTGGAAAGTAGAAAGGAGGCCGGTCTTAGAAGGATAAGCAAGGAGGGGAATGGTTTGGAAAGCAAGCTTAGAAATAATGTGGAACCATGGCTATAGGAGCTCGGAAGCTCTGTATGTGACTGGTTTCGAGATCCGCTTTGATGGTACGTGCCTCAAGCTTTTCTCGTTCTGGTCCTTGTCTGCTAGATTCTGCTGAAGCAAGCTCCTGGTAGATAGCTACAGGCAGGTAATTTGATCTTTGTGTCGTGTTTGGTTTGAGGGTTTGCTTTTGCATGGGCTTCCGCTGCTGCAGGTTACGACAGATGCACGACGTTGTTCATGATAACAAACGACTTTTGGTGAATCCCGCCTATACAAAACGCATTCATGTGCAAGAGAAAGTCGTCTCAAGCCATACGCCGGTAACGACTTGGCACTTCATAAGGACTCTATCCTTGTCTGCTCTTTGGTCTGGCTGAGCCACTCTTCACACGCTTAGCCTCTGGTCTCTGCAAGTGGTGGCTTGGGATCCATTCTTCGGCATATGTCTTTGCACCAGTTGCAGTAGCGGGACCATCAGTATCTGGCTTTTCGCTTCCAACGTCGACCTTCTTGACTGGTGCTCTGACACCTTTGCCACCTCGTTTCTTTTGCGGGAAATAGGGGACGACCCAGATGCTATAGAAGGCATAGCCAACACCAGCGACGGCTGCGGCGAGAACAAGGTAAAGAAAGACGCTAGAGAGGTGTTAGCTAGAAGACAGAGGGTGCAGCAGAAGAACACACATTTGAGGGTCGAAGATGCTGGAATCGGGCTCGACAATTTGAACAGTACCATTAAAGGCCTGCTGGGTGAAGAATTGGTTACCCTTGCTGATGACAGCTGCCAAATTCAAACGTAGCTCTTGTGGATGCATGTTGGTCTGGAAGGAGTATGGTACAGTCTCGCTCTCGCCGGCTGGAATCTCCAAAGCATATTGCTTCGTGGTAAGATTTCGAACATTTCGAGAACCAGCGGCATCGAAGTCAGGTGTCCATAGACTGCCACCGACGAATTGTATAGCTACAGGCTCCGGCTCTTGATTGCTGATTGACAGCTTGATGTTGGTTGGCTTGCCGTTCACAATCTTTATTCCGAAAATCTCGGCATCGGGGAAGTGAGCGTCGACCTTGACATTGAGAACAGGAGTCTGGGAAGGATCTTCGAGCTCCTCAATAAAATCCTGTAGCATGGAATCAGCATTTCAGTTGGAATATTCGTTTGATGTTGAGGACGCACCGCGGGCGAAGCTTGGCCAAATACAGAGGTTGTCGAGAGTGATAGGAAGAGTAAAGCAAGGTTTGCAAATCGACCCATGATTACGGTAAGCGTAGCACGTGAGAAGAGGTAGATGCGAATGGAGGGAGGCAAGATGCAAGAAATCAATGCGAGCTGGAAAGATGTGTGTAGAGGGAGGAAACACACAAAACGTCGAAAGCGTGATGTTTCAACGTCGTCACAGCTGAGCGGCACACGGAGACGTATGCCCACTGAGAACAGCTGGCGAATGCCAAGGGGTCAAGCAGGGAGGTGCAGTTGCCTCTGGGATTCAGCTGGGCCAGGCGCTAAATTGCCTTCTCGCGGCGTGGCGAGCGCTTATTTCCACTTTCACTTTCGCCGCACCACAGACAAGACTGTGGATCTCCAATGACGCGTTGATGGACCAAGCCAAAGTCGCGTCGTGTAGCACAAATTCATAAAAATTGATTCGAAACACGACCATAGCGAGACTCAGTTGTAGCTAGTTGTACCACCTTCTGAAATACGCGAGATACTGCCCAGCTTACTACCAAATTCAATACCTTTTAGTATCTACTTTTCAGCAATTTGAAGTGTCAACCTGCCGTTACCAAGGTCACTGGCGACACTGGCGATAAGTCACATGCATTCTTGACCGACTTCCTACACTTTCGCCATCCTCCTTGCATTCTTTACCACGACTTTTTACTTCCACAAGAATATGCCATTCATGGCTCGGCTTGATCCCTTCTCGTCGCCGTCGCGACACATGTCCACCAAACTGGAGTCACTTTTCCTCGATAGCAGCCCCGACTTTGGTTCAATGCAATGTACCGTGCAAAAAGTAGGTGAGAGCGAAGTGAACTACTGGCAACTAGTGAGGCTTTGTGGAATTCAACTACAAAACTATTTTCTCGGACACTCAAATCCAAATCGCAGCTGACAACTTTTGCTCCTCAGGTCAGAGCGATTGGCGATATGACACCCGTGATGCCTCAATCCAATTTTCGCGAACGCAGCCTTCAACTGCGACAGCTTGAAGAAGACAAAAATACTCTAATAGACGTGAGTTTATGCTGACATCCCAAAGGGGAGAAGCTAAGTCTCGCAGGACCTTATCCGACAGCTTGAGAACAGCCAGCAACAGCTGCAAGCTTTGCGTCTCGAATATGAACGTGAAGCCAAGTACAACCGAGAAAACCGAGCCCGAGAGAACGGATTGCAAGATGAGATGGATAGAATGCGTGCTCTTCTTGACCGAAACTCTTATGTGACAGCTCTGATCGACGGAGACAACCTGACCTTTACGAAAGACCTACTGAGCAAAGGCCAAAAAGGTGGAGAGGAAGCGGCATATGCACTTGCGACAGCAGTGAACAGCTTTGCTGCTGAAAGTCTTCCACACATGTCGACCGTAACGATACACGTTAAGCTTTATGCCAACATCAAAGCATTGACCGAGAAGCTAGTGTACTACCAGTTTGTTGACAAATCGACAGTTCTGGAGGACTTCCTGAGAGGCTTGGTCAACTCTGATTCATTATTGTTGGATGTGGTGGACACTAGTCTAACGAAAGGCCTGACAACGAAAATGATACAGCAGAGCTATCGACAAGACTTTACGAATGTGCACTGCCACCAGATCTTGCTTGCAGCTTTACCAAATGAAGAGTTGAATACCTTGTTAGACGAGTTGCCTGAGGTGCCGGTGCATGAGCGGGTTACATTCTTGGAAGCGCAAAGCCTGACACTATCAGAGAAGTTCAGCCACGAAATACCGAGCATAAGTTTTGGTTCTCTACTTGTGAAAGCACCCACAGAAGCAAGCATGAGACCAGCACACACCAAAGTCGCAACCCCGGTCCTTGCCAGGGTTGAATCAAATTCCAGCTCAAAAACTATGAATACGACAGCAAACACCTCAACTGGCAGCACACCCATCTTCACCTGGGCAGCTATGACCGCAGCCCCTTACGTCCCTAAACCTGGCAGCGACCAATCCTGCTCCTCCACCCCTGCTCTCACAAAAACACAACCCGTATTAAAGTCTCTGCCGGTGATCACCAAAAACAAATATGGCCAACGTGTAGATGCAGTGGATACATCAATCCCCTACCAAGAGCTCCAACGAATCAAGAAAATGAAGCTCTGCAATATCTTCTACCTCCAAGGCAAAGACGCATGTAGCGGCAGCTGTGGTCACTCTCATACCTACCCTCTCAAGCAACAGGAGAAGAACATTTTAAAGGAAGTTGCTCGAATGACACCGTGTTATTACAAGCTCGAGTGTGAGGATGCCGGTTGTATCTATGGCCACCGATGTCCGCAGAGCAAGCCGGGAAAGAAGGATTGCTTCTACAAGGAGGCTTGTAGGTTTAGCGGTTGGGGTCATGGGATTGATGAGGTGGTGGTGAAAATAACTAGTATCAAGGGATAATGCATGCATCTGGGTTGATTTGAAACAAGGGTGGTGACCGGCCGGCTCTACTTTGATCTTGAGATTACATATGATACCCCGAAAGCGCTAGCAATGCGAGGATTGAGGATTGAGGATTGAGGATTGTTATAGCTAAATCGCTGTTGTGCTTTGCCTTGAATAAGCTGAATGAAATCTATTCGAGTCGAAATACACAATTTGCTGAACATCATGTGCGCCTATCCATAAAATATATGCTGAGAGCCTAGGATGAAATGTACATCTTCCACTGACCTTCCGTCGATCAACTTCAGGACTGCCACAAGGCCTCGCACGTTGCGGCACGCTCGCTTCCAACCCGGAAGCTTGCCTACCTATTCACCCCCACCTCTTCTAGGCACCGTCACGGCCGGCCTCTTCAATGGACCACGACACATGAGCTACTTCCCTCGAGAGCTGCTCTCTCTCTCTCTCTATTCCTCATTTTCGGTCATCAAGCCTTGAATCTCCTCTTGCATCGGCAACTCCAGCCGTAATCGTCTTCTTTCTCTCAGTCAACGCAAAGCCCGTCCACATTGGCAAATCACTCGACTTCCCATCCTTCCGCATCTCTCTATCTCGTTCCCTCCCATGCCTTCAAAAAGTTCCCGAGGTTAGCGAAGAATCCAGCGCACCCGACCATACCTAGATTGAGTCCGATACCACCGTCCACGCTGTAGTGAACTGCCATTGGATACCAACTCGTCGCCACAAACAGTTCTGCCCACCACTTCTTGTCGGCCTCTCGCTTCTCCTCCTGGTTCATCTTCGAGTATGCGCTGCCGCTCTCCCGCGCAACTTGCGCCTCTCGGAAGAGCCTAAAGAATTCCAATGTGACGCCGGCCATCCACGAGCGGCAGGACCAGATGCCGAGCCGTGCGGAGCCGCCGAGACGCGCGAATCTGGCGTTGGTCCAGTTGGTGTTGATGACGGTTTTGTTGGTCAGGTGCGCCACGTTCTCGAGTAGTTGGAAGCCCATGTAGCAGAGGCATTGCGCCAACTGAATCGTATGCCCGATCTTGTCTTTCGCGGTGTTGCGGGTTTTGATCAGGGTCTTCAACAGCACGTACATTGGGATGAGACTAGTAAGACGCAACGTGGTGCGGAGGTCTCCGATGGTGAGCGCAAGAGGGAGTAGTGGGGTGGACGGTTCGCTGGGCTGCAGTGCACCCGGCGCGATCTTAGGCACAGCTCGGCCTGGCACGTATTTTGAAATGAAAGTCAAAACCTGAGCTCGTGTCGGCGCTGCCATGTGCGCATATGCGGCGATGTAGAGGGCATAATTAAGCGTTGACAGGAACGAGGTCAATCCGCCGGATGTCTTCAACAACTTCGATAAACGCGTGACGGTGTCATCGGTTGTGGACAAGACGGATTTGAAGTCGGAGGGAAGACTGGGAAAGTGGATGGGTCCAACGGCATTGTTCTTCCCTTCTGTTCCAGGCATTTCGGGACTAATTGGAAGTGATGAGTGTTTGATCTCGTTTGACTTGGATGCTGAGAGGTCGGAGGGTGGGAGCGCTGGGTCAGCGTTTGTGGGGGCGGGAACGTTGGCTTCTGCGGACATGTTTTTGTTGTCCGATATGCGCAGCTGATGAATTTGGCTGCGACCGAAGGTGAAGTCAGACAATGAGGTGAGAGGAAAAAAGTTGGCAATTACTAGGCGCGAAGCGAACCGTGACAGATCAAGTATTACGAACAACGTCGATACGCGATGCGGTCAGGAGGTGGCTAGAAGCTGCAGTGGTGAAGGTATTAGACGAATGAATGTTATTATGCTGGGCGGGGAGAATCTTGATTGACGAGCTCCGGTAAGCCGAGGTAGATCGCGGACAAAAAAGGGCGAAGAAGGGTATTCGGGGAAAGTTGCCTTGTTTGGAATTAGTGAGGAACGTAGATTTGCTGCTTGTGAGAATATCATAGTAGAGAGCTATAAATCCAAGATATCGAAGAGATAGAATTTGACGATGATGAAAGGTCGTTGAATCGTTACCACCTGTTGGATAGAGACCCATGTTCCAATAGTGAACGTGTGGTACGAATCAAACAGACGGCACAAACCAAGGAGGGATGCTATACCTGATTTAGCCCATGCAGGTTAGCATCTCGCAGTGCTACACATCTTCGTACACGTCAGCTCCGAACTGATTTACTCTACATCTTAACAATATCACGGCAGCTTTAGGTCCAAAGTATATCAACCGGATGGCAAAGCCTCGGTAAATCTGACTACTTCAAAACCCTATACCTCTTTGCCGCCTTCTAGTTGACTATCGGGTATAGCGGACGTCGTCATTGAGTCTTTCCTTGGCAGTAGTCGTCGCAACACGGTATCAGAAACCTTTGTGGTCGCATAGACGGTCGATCCCGTGCGCCAAATATCCTGGTGAACCACAGCATGTCCAAGTGGCATGTTGCAACAATTGTAGCTCAATCTCAACCAGCTTTATGTGAGCCTCCTTAGACCCGAGCGAGTTCTGGATGGATTACCTTTCCGTTAACCGCGGCTCTGGCTCCCGTCAACCGCGGCTCTGCCTTCTAGGGTATCCGCCGGTACTGCGTAAAGGGAGACAAGCAATACACTCATGTGTACGGCGACATTCTCATCCCGCAATTGCCTTTGCAGCCATTGCCCGGACACCTGCCTCAGTCTTATGCCCTCCAATGAAGCCACTAGCATGCACAAAGACTGCACCATCCTCGACATCCGGGCCGAGGACAGCATCCAGCTCAGCATCACGAACACCTCTCCACGGCTCAGGCAAACTCTTTCTGTTGACGAAGCTGGCCATGTCTTTCGACACGGCTTGAATCCTCCACTTTGAGCCTGGTTCTTCCTTCTCGGGATAGATGACGAAGAGGATCTGCTTCTCTGTTGGTAGGCCAGCTTCTTGCTCAATGTTGTACAAGTGCTCCTTCCATGGAACACCAGCACGAGGAAGAACAAGCAATTGAGTAGACTCATGTTGCTTGCTTCGCTCCTCGAAAGCAGTTTTAACAATAGAACGTGCAGGCAGCCAGGCAGTAGCAGCACCGTGGAGTTTGCGCAAGAAAGCATTCCCCATCAATGTTGAAGCCTGGCCGAAGCGGTAGTCTTCTTCTGCTTGGGGTTCCTCTGTGGTGTTTCGAGATATGCCTGGGTTGAGAGGATCGTCATGGTTGAGATCGCCAACCAAAGCAGGAAGTGTGATACCGCCGCTCTTGAACTTCTCTTGAATGCCTGCCTCTTCCAGTTTGTTTGCATCGTACTTGTTTATTCCGTTGTCATTCGCATCAATCGCCTCAACAAAGTCGTCGTAGAGCTTCTGAAAGAGCAAATCGACATCTGGGTGTTCGATGGGCAACCTGGTGTGCTGGGCGATAATCGCTTTGCCGTAGTGCATGTAGACAAGGCCAGCAGAAGAGAGTTTGGTCTGATGATTTGGGAAGGTGGTAGTGAACTCACGCTGGTGATGGTCATATCGAAGTTTCGAGTCATCATATACCCCACCAACATCAACAACAGTATGGCATGTGTCTAAGAGCGCTGGATCTCGAGTGCGTACAAGAGCGGAAGAAGCATATTGCGGAAGCATGCGCAACATGTATACCGCAAGTGCTTCATCAGCGTGGAAGTGACCATTGTGGGTTCCAATTTTGACGGTGTCCATCTTGATGCGCTTCGCGGCGACCTCGGTGGTCATCTTCCTGACGAATCTGAACATGAAAAGCAGAGAGTCAAATTCTATCGCTCAGAGATGGAGATGGCTGCTACTGGACATGGTTGATCTTCGGCTGCGATATATCACGTGATAGAAGCTTGCTCTAAGCTTTTTGGCCATCAGAGACCTGGTGGCTGCCCGTGTTGAGCTTTTCGTCCATGTAGACCGATAAATTTCTTCGGTGATGTGGCGTTCACGGCCACGCGCAACGTCATGTTGATACCATAAAATGTACAGGGCAGCGACTAGAACAACACTTCGAAAATGTCAAGGAGCTAGGAAGGTGTATCACACTTGTCCTTAGAACGGAAGGTGCAAATGTTTAAGGGATCATCATTGGCAAGCAGAGTTGCCCTGTGGCTCCGTACTCATAGCTCTTTTACGGATTCCAAGACCTGGCCACAAACCATGGTCATCTTTTCAACAAGGCACGCGACAATCCTGTTTGGCTGCCTGTATGAAGCTGCGCCATACCTCATGATTGACGTCGCTGCTGTGGCTCAACAAGAATTTCACCCTGATTCCACCTCAATTAGGTTGCGTTTGAAGGGAATTCATTCAAAAAGACCACCGAAAGCGCGCCAGGACTGACATGTGATAAATTTGTGCCCAACTCCATCCTACTCTATCGAGCGTGCCCCAAATGGCGACCACACCGCAATAACAATATTCTTCCACGACAACCGCACTCGCCATATAGCTGAAGAATTTCCAAGCCTGTGCCTTTCTCGAGGCACAGGCGCAGCTACCATCGCGATGCTTGTCCGGGCACTATCCTCCACGCTTTTCCTGGCGCTCATTATCCTCTTCATACCGCTCACTTTCGACATCGGAGGTCGTGATGCCGGCCTTGCCTACAGTCTCTCATTGTCGTCCTTTTACTTCGTCCTGTCGATTCTTCGTATATCGACCCCAGACAGCTCGAGATTCAGGAGAACAGTCATCAATGCTGCAAGAGCTGTGCAATGGCTAGTCATACCCGGTCTTTCGATTTGGGCGCTAGGTAAATTTTCCATCGATGGGGAGACGGGCGCCAGCTGGGTGGAAAGGACATTCAACTTGAGGAAAGAGCTACACCACTCGGATACTTCGACGTGGAACTGGCTGTTCGGGACGGGTGGTGTTGCTGAAACTGTCGCCATCGGTAGTTGGGATAAAATCCTGCGCTGGTCATCGCCTGTCTTTCAACTGCTCGAGGGCTTTTGCAGCCTACTCGTCATTCAAGCTACGGGACAGTTGACTAAATGGCTCGTCAATCGAAGCGAGCGCAGTGACGCCTGGATGCTCACCTTGATCGTCTCAGCTGCAGCGACTACCTCGAGCTCGGTTTATTTCCTCTGGCGAGTCCTCCAGTTTCCTGATGTGGACCATCTCGACTCGACCCTGATTGGCATTGCCATCGCATCCGCCATCTTCCTCTGCGGATATGGCGTTGTGTCTGGCCGAGGTACAGCTGTCGAATCTTCTTTGCTCTTTGCATACATTGTGCTATGCATCTACCAAATATTCACCGACTACAAGCCGAGCCATCCAGAGACCGCCAGCGCTCCTCCCACCCCAGCCTTTCCACCTTTTCCTCCAATCATCATGTCATCCTACGACGCTATCATGCAGGCCATTACTGCACTGCCTGGAAACATCCTCGACACCCTTCAATTCACAGCGGCTGCCTTCAGTGCCGTCACGCCTTCGGTCCTCGTCTCTCTTGGCTACAGACTTTTCGTCTTCTACGCTTCAACCCGCATCATACCTGCCATCAACGAGTCAGGAGCAGGGGGATTAAGCCTTGAACCGACTCTAGAGGACACCCACGCCGGTAACCAGTTCCTCGCATTTCTCTCCTGGTTTTCACCGAGCATACTGATTGCAGTCTATACGAGCCTGCTCATGCAACACTTCGCAACCACAATGGGCGGCTATACACCAGGTCTCACCGAGACCATTACATCCTGGTGGAGTGGTGATGGACAGCCTGGCATGGACGGCAACCTGTGGAAGTGGATAAACCTTGTGGCAACCATGCTGCTCTACGCTGTCGAGCTACGACTTGGAGACGAAGACAATATTGGAACTGACCACTGGAAAGTTGATTGAAAAAATTGCAAATGCTCGTCTGTATTGTCAACTACAGCACTGGCCGGCAAGGCTCGGGATGCTGCAGAAAGATATCTTCCGACCCTCCCACATTTCAGTGACGGCAGCTACAACCCAAGAAATGGGTCATGTATCAGCTGTAAAGCACGATCATAATAGCCTCGAGCACACTAAGGCTAATGGTAGAGAACCCTTATCACGAGATCTTGCATAGTATGGACCGAGACACCGGACATCACCAAACGTGTCAACATCGGAAAGCAGATATGCTGAACTTCTTAGTTACTCTTCCCTTGCATGCGGCAGAGCACCGTCATGAATAATGAAAGTCTAAAGATGACAGAATGATTGTTACAAGGTGAATGTGGGTATTTAATGCGACACGCTGTTCGATGCCACAGGGAAGAAATCCCCAGGCGATGCACGCTTCGTGCAGGTGACATGAAAACATTTTCCAGCTGAAGATGGCTATACTTGGGACGGACATGGTCTGAGACGGAAGCGAAGTGCTGGGAGTAATTGGTAACTCGCTTACCTCGAACAATATCGAAGAAACGAGGTGTTTCTCAGCACTATTCACAACCATCAATGCAGAATCAAATGCGAAGATGAAAAGAATGCATATGCAGATAAATTGCGATTGTATCATTCTCACTCTTACTTTGTGCCTAACGTAGACGTAACTTGACACATTTCCTGACGAGACCTACCTATGCTTCATATTAATTTGGACGGTATATACGGCCAAGTAACGATCATGGTGTTACCGTATGTACTTCGCGGCCAGAAACCTCGAGCTGAACACGCAAGAGATCTGGACATCAGACAAGCAGCTCGCACATGTTACGTAGAAATTTGGCAATGCTCAGCGTTCATTTCTCAAATGTAGTTTGCTCACAATCAAGCCTTCGCACACGCGCCATGTGACACCAAGCAGGTCCATAAGAGTAGAAATCTATCCATCATTCTTAAGTATCTGATATGAAGTCCACTCAGGAAGAAGTATAGACATATAGACAAAACCTCGTTGTCAATCAAGTCTTCAACTCCGTTTGCGCCCCGACTTGGTCCGAAAGAGTTGTGAATAAAGCAAGCTTTCAATTGGTCATTTTGGTCATTCTTGTATAGCACATGAAAGCCGTGGACGGACTGTCGATTATTGTCGTTGGTTATGCCACGCCTAGGTCGTTTCGACCACAAAATCTCATCAGCCTGGTTGTAGCTCTTGTCTGCTGCTTCCTCCTCTCACTGTCAGCTTAGCCATTGCTAGTCATGTCTCCGTCATCCCCACAAGCGGTGCTCTTGATACATTGTGTCATCACATCATGGCTGTCGTTTCTCGGTCTCGTGCGCTTCAATCTTCATCAATCATCTTCGAATTGGAATCCCCTCAGCCTTCGGCGGTGGTGAAATGCTCATCTCAACCTCCAAGTTCTTCTTCTCCTCCTCCTCTTCTTCCTCATTATTATCCTCTCTCACATTCCCAGCCTCATCTAGACTCGCACTCCTATTCAAATAACTCTCCTTTACCGGGCTTCTGCTATTCCCAATCCCCGCTCCCATCCCCATCCCACCCAAACTAACCTGGTTCCCTCCCGGAATTCCATTGATGCTCCCTCTATGCATCCCCGCTGGGCTAGGTCCAGATAGCGTCGGACTGGCCGCCTCGCCTGCACCGACTGCGCTAAGGGGGTTGTGGCTCAAGCTGCCAACGATTGGGCTGTGAGGATTTGAAGGGGGGGAAGCTCCAGAGATGGAATCGCTACGTGTGACGATGTGGGTAAGTGGGGAGGCGTGAGGGATGTTGTCGGCAGAAGGATGTTCGGTACCGATGCTGGTGACGCCGGTGTCGGAGGCTTTACCGGCTTTGGAGAGGGCGTAGTCGCCCGAGTCAAAGTATTTGCGTTCCTGTGAGGTTGAAGGTTAGTGATGCTCAGGTGAGGTGAGAGTAGCTGAGAAGGAGAGTGGTGTACCTTGAGTTTGTTCTGAAGGAGGTCTTTCTTGTTTGGGAGCTTGCCATACATGCGGAAGAGACGCTGCTCATCGGCGGAGAAGGACTGTTATGCGTCAGCAAGAGTTGTGGTATTGTACGAATGCTGGAGGCGTACGCTGATATCGATCTTGTTCTTCTGGTGAGGATTCATCTTGACAGTATTGTTCTCTTATACCGTGCACGCAAATTTCTTATTGACAACTGTAGTGGATTGAAGTAATTGGTAGTGAGAGCGGTCGGATAGAGGTGTTTGTGGACGTTCGAGTGCCGGATAAGTAATTCACTCGGCCACCCAATACTTCGGTGCCGGAAATCGAACGGATATCAATTTTGGGCAGGCTTTGGTCTCGTGATACCGTCACTACAGTGATATTATACTCTGCAGGAGTGAAGTGTAGTGGTGGTAGTAGTGTTACAGAAGTCGGAGTAGAAGCGGATCCTGGGAGGGGCAGCAGGGCAGTTGGCGTTGTCTTGACAAATGAAGCTCGCGAAAGAAGCGAGTAAACGCGGCTTTCTGATACGCAGGGGTCCTGAAAAGATGTTGATCAAGCTGTCCAGTTCGGTAAAACAGTGCTTTCTTGTGCAAGGGTTGGAGTGGAAGTGGTAAAGAGTTTAGAGGTGGGGATGCAACTGCTGCAGAGAGATGTGGGAGACTTTTTGGGAATGGTCTGGCGGCTTTGTTTGCACTTCCGCACCATTGACCACCCTTGTCTCTGGGGAAGGAAGGAGTCCAAACCCTACTGAGTTTATTGGTTGTGGGATGACGATCAACCTCAAACGTTAGGTGCAAGATCTGCTGCACCAGTGCCGTTCGGGGCTAGCGCTTCACAGAATCTTAGGTGTCGAAACAAATTCTTCGACGAATGTGCCTTAACACACCACTCTTGCTCAGCTGACCATCCTGTGCCTGGACGATCGTCAGGACGTTGCATCATCGTTCTCGTACACAATGGCGCCGCGCTGGACGTTCGTCGTCGAACACCTCGATCCTGAATTGGGCCCATGGTCGGCTTTAGAATACAAGACGATTGACCAAGAAACAAAACAAGCAGGGTGTGATTTCATACTATCGTCCGTGCCGGACAGTTTACTACAGAGCCAAGAATTGCAAGACGTCGGAGCTAGTGCTCGAAGCGACAGTGTGGAGGTCTATTTTGCTGACATAAAGGATAAAATCTGCCTCTTAGACCCGGCAGCCAAGCAAGAGCTTGAGCCTGCTGATGCTCAGAAGTTTGAGGTTTTTCTCTTTGGCGGTATCCTCGGTGATGATCCGCCAAGAGATAGAACAAGTGAGCTGCGGAAAAAAGGCTTCGCCGGACGGCGACTAGGACCGGTACAAATGACAACAGATACTGCTGTGAGAGTCACTCGTGCTGTCGTACTTGAAGGCCAGAAACTCGAAGACGTTCCTTATGTGGACTTCCCTGAGCTCAAGCTTAATGAACACGAAAGCACAGAAATGCCCTTCAGATATGTTGTCGACAAGAACAAAGAGCCTATTATGCCAAATGGCATGATTGATCTTATTAAGGCAGACGCTGACAAAGGATTTGATCAGCTTGACTTCGCTGACGAAACCGACGGCATGAACGGCTTAGCTGTAACTGACTCCAAATGACATACATGAAAACCACAACTATGAGGACGGCAGGAGTGGACAATACTCGTGGGGTTACACAATATGGTGCCATATGGAAGACTACGGAGGTCAGGACTTTAAACAGTGAGGTTTTACCGGTATCAAAGTTTTACGAATACGGCAAGCCATACTTGACGACGCATGAACGATGTCAGCCAAGGGCAAATTCATGAAGGTGAACCATGTGAAGACACATGCTTGAATATTCTAATTACCACTGCTTCAATCAGAGGTTCCACCCGTAACCCCTTGCTACAATCTTAGCCGCGACCATCTTACTCGAGTCCATTTTACTACCATTTGTCGACTTACTGCGCTTTGGACTGGCCTTGCGCTCGAACTGCAAATCGCCCTGGTGGTTACGAGTAACACTCGTCGTATCACTGGTAATTGTAGCAGCACGCACAAGCTGGGGTGATGGTTCGTCGAGAATAAAAGGTCCATAAGACTCACTACCGCTAACTTGTGGTTCCGGGACGTGGTGGTGATGATGATGGTGGTGCTCGTGTCGGATGTCTCCTCGAACGGTCACGGACTGATAATCCGAATCCTGGTTTTCTAGGTAAGCAGGAGGACATTCTCGAACATAACTTTTCTGAGACGACATGGTGTATTGACCTAGAGGCTTGTGCTCATATGACCGATCACTCCTCTGAGATGGCATTGTACGTTGGTTTAAAGGCTTACGTTCACGCTCGTACGACTCAGCTTGATGAAGCTTGTCGCTGCGCGGGCTAGAGGCCTGCTTCTTCGTGAGTGTTCGAATCATGGATGTGAATTTGGTCTCACGTCGCTCCTCTCGCACTGTTCGTTCGACTGGCTCAGGTTCACGACTGTGCTCATCTCGCTTGCTTGGGCTTGTTCGAGCTGAGTGTGAAGTCGGACGTGATGGGTATAGGTGAACCGGACTGGCTGGTCTCTCGACTTTGTGGTCGTCTCGATCACGTTGAATGGCTTGGTCCCTGAGCATACTCGGTGTGGGACGGCTCTGCCCTGTCTGAAAAGTCGGTTCACTAGATTCAGATACAACGTCCACCCAATTCTTCACCTTCTTAGACGAAGAGCTTGCATGCTTCGACTCCTCATCAGTCGACTCCTCATCAGTCGACTCCTCGAATACATACTTTCGGTGGGATTTCTTGTACTCCGGCTTTAGCTTGTCAACATTCTTATCAGTAGTCTGACGACCAGCGTCAGATCTAAAGGAGGTTCTCTCACCTGTGAGGGCATAATATGCAGCTGCACGCTCTTCTGCCACAGTATTAGTCGTGCGCTGCTCGGGGCGAAGTCGCTCGATCCTCAAGGCATTGTTGTAATAGTGCACTTCCTCGTCAGACAAATATCTGCGGAGAGACATTTCGGCTGTGGAATAAGTCAAGGTCGGTCAACGATCTCGGTTTGGGATAATAATGAGAGTTTGGGTGATCAACAAGCAATCTCGGTCAACGAGTTTGGCACTTGGTGATCTGGTATGGTAAGTATAGAGGAATTAAGAGAGGATGTCGGCGAAACTCTACTTATATACACTGATCAGCATAGGACAACACAATAATATTGTGACAGAAAAAGGGCTATTGTCATTGTCGGATCCAACCAAGCACCTTTTTGCTGCTTATTCGACCTTTGTGGCCTTTGTGACCTTTGAGTTCATGCAACAAGGGCCATCTCCTGGAAATCCCAACTCCTCAATTTAACGTCCTCACACAAAGGCGCTTTCATCGAAACTTGGCATACGGCGCACCTTAACCTGCTATACAGACACAGTGTTGCTCCTATGTTTCAGATCATGTAGTGTTTTCGCTCGACATGAAGATTCATTGCGAAAGCATTTCATTCTCCCTCCACTGAGTCTGCCACGTTCGTCTGCCCATCACGCAACAGCGACACTGATATCTTCCTCAAGCTGTTAATCGAGGCTGACCTGTTTGACACAGAGACACAATCAACGATTGCTTGATGCAACAGTCTCTTGCGTTTTTGCTCTTCATGGAATAAACGTATTAGAAATGCCTCATCGATAATCACCTCCACCTCCTTCCCCGGTTGACCATGTTGAATTGTGAAGACCTGCCTTTGTCAGTCCCAACACCATCACAGCGCTAATGAGGTGTAGCCCCTCACGCAACTACTTACCGTCTTCCTGTCCGGATGACACTGACAATCATAGAACTGATACTCAACGCCTGGCCAGACCTCTCGCTTCCCGATTCTGAGACCTTTGTATATGGGAAGAAACATTTCTGAGAACAGAAATTGGTGGTGATTGTAGTCACCATTCTCAAGCCTCGTCGTCCGTTCGTTACACCTCCACCTCCTCTGCACAAAATCCGGCATCTCATTCGCCACATCTCTGTAGGTCTGCTCATGCAACACACTCACGCGAAACCATTCCAGCTGTGGGTAATAAAGCCAGTACTGCGGGATATACCACCCTCTTAAGTCCGCATCATACAAATGCAGCACAATCGTATTATCCATGATCCAGGCGTACCATTTGCGCGGCTCGAGCTGCCGGTCAATGATGCAACCCCGGCGGTCGTAACGAATGAACTCACCAGTGAAGCGTCGACGGATAAGATTGGTGCCATTTTCCAGGAAATAGCGGTTCGTGCGGAGAATGCGGGAGTGGGGGATAGGTGCGAGTTCGCAGGTGAGACTCATTGTCGCCGACCATGGCGCGAAGATGTAGCTGAGGATCTGCAGAAGGATCTCATTTGGCAAGTCGAGAAGACTCGCTGAATGCTTACTCGCGAGGCTCGTACCAAAGTGAGTAAGCTTCATTTCGCGCATAGATCCAGCCAATGCCTCCATTTTGAACAGTAGCGACTCAGCATCGGTTACAAAGGTGAAATCGGCACTGGTCAATGAGCAGCTGAGATAGCTACTGAGCTGTTAAATGTCCGAGTGTACTTCTCCATTGCTTCACATCTCGCATGACGCCAGAGTTGTGCCAAGACCATGCATGTAGGTGGCTTACTTCGGCATGTTGTTGCTGACAGAAACAGGGTTAGGGCAAAGTTCCAAGTTGACCACAGTTAGCATTTGCCATATCCTCTTTTCTCCTCGACCCCATGTGTCTACTTTCAATGCAGAGAAAAGGTATAAGAAATTTCTCAGATTGTCTGTGTAATAATGTGCTTTTTTTGTATGTGTTTGGAACGGTACCCGCGCATAAAATGCCGTGCACAGCAATGAATAAATTGCCTTTTCAGCCCCGCTATCCCATATCTAATCAAGCACCACCAAATAATGTTTCTTCGACCCTGATCCCATGTCTCTGTACGCATCCGCCACACCTTCGATCCCAATATTCTCGAACCGACTCACGTCAGGCGCTGGAAGCTCACCAGATTCAAATCCCTCCTTCAGTTTCGTCAAGAAACTTGCCATCTCCTGCATACTGTGCTCGAAGCTGTTGCATCCTACGATACTATGCTCGAGTCGATACAAGTCCTTGAAGTCGACTGTGACTGTTGTTTCCGTGCTGCCTCGGCTGGCGCCCGTTGTTATTATTGATAGCCTTCCATGTTTGCTAAGTACTTTCAGCCCAGCCGCAGCGAGATTTAGGTCACCGGTCGTGTCAACAACAACATCTGGTCCTTTGCCATCGGTCAATTCCTTCGCGGTCGACAAGTCTGGGTGTGCAGTAACGTCCACGTCGTACTTTGAACCTCGACCAGCAGTGAGGACACGACATCTCCACAATTTGCTCTTTGCCAATTGTACGACTGCCGAGCCAACACCCCCACCAGCGCCGGTAACAAGTACCGTATCTCCAGCCTTTGCACCGGCACGCTGCAGTGTTAACCAAGCTGTTGTCCACGGTGTCCCCACCATACTAGCTTGGCTCAACTCCATATTAGTTGGGGCTTCGGCTAGCGCATCCTCAGGGATAACAACATACTCCGCGTGCGTGCCGTCGCGTGTTATCGAAAGATCTGGACCGGATGTACCGTAGACATGTTTGCCGTGCCAGGCTGAGGAGGTGGGTTCCACAACTTCACCTGCATAGTCTCTGCCTGGGATGACTGGGAATTTCGTAGTCGGAAAGCCGCCGTTGATGTTCAGGAGGTCAGAAGGATTTATTGGTGACGCGCGGACTTTGACGAGGACTTCACCAGGTTGAATTGTTGGTTTTGCTCGGGAGGCGTCGAAGGAGACTTTCTTGTCGCCTGTGGCAATGGTGGCTTTCATCTTTGACAATATGCTTGTGTCTTCTGATTTTGAACGTTGTTGATGTCGTCTTGGCCTATGCGCAATGCTTGGTCAACCGTCAAGACACAAGGTCATTGTAGGTATATCAATGCATAGAAATCCCAACATTACCGCAGCGTTGTAAACATTACCTAAGCTTTGAACTCCTAAAGCGGAAAGCAGATAGTTAGTCATCCGCATTACCGCGCATTATGCGAGACAGATCTGAGCCTCGTACGAGTAAGGAATGACGTGTTGAGCATCCATTCATCCCAAGCTCAAGGACTTCAAGGCAAAGAGGACCGGTTGATGGTTGTTGCAAATCCTCACAAACGGGAGTTACGACTGAACACTTCGTTACATTAGTCTTTCACTTGCCTTACCTAAGCACAAGACGATTTGATTATGCGATGTTTTGCCTGGGTGACTTATCTTCCAAATATTTGATCGCTTATGGTCGTTGCAAGGGTCTAGACTGTTGGTAGTTATTGCTTGTGTGAGCTTGTGTTTGATTGAGCACATGTGCATCGTAGTCATCCCCCTTGCTTAGCACATATTCCCGCGCCACGACTGTGCTTTTCTTATGGCTGCTGTCCTGGACTCAGCTCGATTGTTCAGTGCACACCGAGAACCGGTTCTGAATAATGAACACCTAGTTTATCTCCGGAAGACGAGAAAAGGTGGGTAATCTGTGCATTAGCTTTTTCGTAGGTGCAGGATCGGACATTTTGTCAGTTGAGCTGCAACGGGCCTTGAAAGCGCCGTCTTGGACGACAGGAAGGTATTATGATACTAAGATGTTCATAGGCTTAGTCCTGTTCAGGGCTTCTGCTTGCTCACTTCTTCAACGCTCGTTGAGCGCTATTCTCTCAATCAGCACTTGCAAAAATGTCGGTCACGGTTGGCGAGCTCGATACTACGGTGAGGACATTCCAGGAAGGGAAGGGTGATGCACCGAAACAAGCTCAACAGCAGCTCAACGAATTCAAGTCGAATCCTGATGCATGGTTGGTGGTGGACAAGATCTTGCAAGAGGCTCAGTATATGCCAACAAAATATCTTGGGCTTTAGGTCTTGGATGATGTTGTCAACACAAGATGGAAGATCTTATGGGGTTGCTGTTCTCGATACTCCAAGCAGTGAAGCCATAGATTGTTGACAAGACGTCCTTTATATTGTCCCTTACGAATCATTCACCCATAGTCGACATCTAGCCTCGTCTTCCAGCACGCGCTCTGTTCACTGTAGTTCTGCCTCGTGCAAGGCCAACACCACGTCCTCTCGTGCCGCGACTTCTGAACATGGGCTGTTCAAGCTAATGGATGTGACATGCAGGTATCTACGCTCCGTTCATCACCGTCTGTGATCCTCGATAGCGAACTCTCGCTGATACCACTCGTTCATCAAGCGCCTTGTTACTAGTGGACATGACATCAAGGGCATGCTTGATTCCTTTCCAGGATACACATGAAACGTCCTTGACTAAGGACTAAATTAGCCCGAAGTTTTGGCTCGACACAATATAGCCTTCTTCACCTATCCACTGTGCACCAACAAAGGGAGTTGAATAAACTAACGCCGAAGGGCACCTTAGTCTAGAGATATCACCCAAATTGATCTGGAAGAGTGGTATTGTTTATTTGCCGAAGAGTTTTGAAATTTTTACCAGCACTGTCATCGTTCATCCGGATAGCAGCGCTCACCGGACCAAGAGATTGTGTGGTCCTGGAACGTCGCCCGAGCTCTGGCACATGGAACTTGGTAAGTTGCGCAGGATGCGAGGCACGTTGTGTTGGTCCCGAAGCTTAGATGTGTCCAGTTCCAGCGAAGGAATACACGAATGATTCATGTACAGGAGAGCAGAATTGAGCTCAACGTGCTCATTCTCTAATACCTGAAGGGTTGACCACTTCCTTTCTGGTACCGCTGTGGCAGTAGTAATTGTTGTGAAGAACGATTCGGCGGAAAGGGCCACCTTTGATCTCAATGCATCAGGAGTTTCTGCGTTTGGGCTGTACTCAGCAAGGAGTTCAAGGTTATTGGTGCTTAGTGGATATATTGCTTTGGGTTCGGTCATGAACTTCGCCGTGGTCGTAGTGGCTGCCATTTTAACGGTCTTTAGAAGAATAGGTTCGATACGAAAAATGACACTTCCGTCTCTCAATAACATCCTCGAACACAAGGACGCCGCACGCCGTTCATAGACACACTAGGTGGTAACCAAGCTTCCGTTCTTCACCAGGGTTATACGTTTGTCAAACTCCTCCTTTAAGGCAGCGGTAAACACTGTAGTTAGCATATCTGTGAAGAAGCAGTTACATCAAAAACGTTCTGTTTGACAGGTTTATGGAAGACTGCTGACGAAGGAGTAGATAGGGCAAAATCAACATGCACCTGTGCATATCCGACTGTCATTTTCCAAGAAGGAACATCGAATCGAGAAATGCTACTGGTTGCCCGAGTCCGTACTTGCTCAACTTCGTCGTAGTTTGGCATTGGTATCAATGTTGAGTCTGCCTGTTTTGAGGAGCCTGGGCATGCCTGGTGTCGTAATGATGAGTAGATCAAGGTTGGTGTTTCCCAGGGCGGCAAGTTTTTGTGCTGCCATTGTCTACAGTTTCGTTTACCACCGTTTCTAGCCAGGCGTCTTGAGTAACCGAATTAATTATGCTGAACTAATCGGTGAGTTTCAGTAATGTTATGTTTAGGCGTTTGGCAACTCGTCAAACAGAAACATATCGTCTCCGAAGGAATATGGCGAAGCATTCAGTCCATATACATCTAGCCACCGCAGCACATCAAAATTCGGTCCAAGGAGATTCGTAGCCGCTTGTTCGCTTCCAGCCAATTGCTGAGGTTCTTGCTGAAGTCTTGAATCGTCGACTCCATTGCTTGAGTGCGAGCCCCGGCGAAAGTTCGCTAGAGTCCTCTCTGCAGCTTGTAGAAGTGCATCTGCTTGCTTACTCTTCTGCGCGCTCAGGCCACTTAGAAGCCATTTCGTTACCTCCAGAGCCTCCTTTGCCAGATGTGTGCCAAAACAGGCTTCGACATGAGCCATCAAAGATATGACTTCTGGAAGGAGTTCGAGGCTTTCGTCGCTCTCAATATCTGCCAAGACCATGAAAGCTTGAAATGGTGTGGACAGCAAGTTGTACCAGGGTTGGTTCTTGTCAACCATGCAATGACCTGCAGGCAGTGACGCTTTGATTAGCAGCAAGAGAGAATGGTGTTGGAAGTCGGTTAGAGTCTGTCCCGACCAACCCTTGGAGTTAACTGCCTTTCGATACAAGAATAGAGCAACATCTGCTTTAACAAGTGCCAATGGCGGCGGCTCGTTGTGCACTTTACTTAGGACGCCAAAAATGCTGTCAAGAGTCTCTGAGGAGATTTCAGGTATTTCGATGGACAATAACACAAAAGCTAAATTTTGAATGTTCGCCCGAGGACCTTCGGTGAGATTGTCAAGTAGTGTAAGCGGTGTAGCACCTTGCAGGACTACTCTTGACCGTCCATACTCTGCAGAGATGAACGCATTGAGGAAGACACTTATGATGTAGATGTTCTCACACTGTTTAGACCTTCTCTGCTGCGCTTTAGAGCTGGCATTGGTGCGTTCGAGCAACGCAATATCTACATGTAAGCCAAGCGCCTCAATCACATGCATAGTAGCACATGACGCAAACCAGGCAAGGTGAGGTCGAGTGGTCAGTCTTAGATAAATTGTTCGCATGATCCAGGCAGAAGCATGGTCGGCAGACATACTTACAGGGGTGAGACCACAGCTTGCATCGAGTATTTGCTTTGCATGCTCGACAAGTTGAGGCTCTAGCTCTGACGGCGTTGCTGAGAAGAACGATCCAAGTGCTACGGTACCAGCAACAAAAGCTTCGAAACCCGACCTAAACGGTACTTCTGTGGTCCAGTATGCAGTGCATTTTTCAACCATCTCTAGCTCGTCCACGATCTGGTACAGTGCACCGACTGTCTCAAAGAACCTGTGAAGGTAACTTTTGACGGCTTGAAATTCCATAACTTCTTTGATGGATACTTGCTCTTTCGCAACCTGCTCCTTTCGAATACCAAGATTGTAAGCATAGGCATGCAGTCTTGGTGTCTTGGACAGCTGAGCTTTTCTTGCCAGATTCCGTGCCAGGTTGATGCTGCTATGAGACTGCATGAAACGACCTTTTTGCTGGTCAAGCACACCAAACTCAGGCCTTGCCCCTGAGCGAGTTTTTAGTGAAGGTAGATTAGTTGGAGGCGGCAATATCTCTTGGTGTTCAGCTGAAGCACTAGGTTTGAGCACCGTTTGAGGCTGATTGTAGGCAGTTGGGTCATCGTTCTGAGCATGATTGTTGGTAGCCAATGCGGAACTGTTCATATGATCATGGTGGATCTCGCTACCATTTGCATGGAGAATATGACCAAAATCGGAGCCATTATGGAAACCATCTTTTGTGAAGGAACACTCATAATCGTATTTTTCGCACTGCTGACAGGGTTGATTTCCTCGTCTGCCATCACACCTTCTCTTCCGCTGCCGGCAGGCTTGACAAGCTTGGCGTGCTCGTAGTCGATGTTTCCGAGTTGAGGCGTCTTGTGGAGAAGACATACCGATGCCTCCGGGTCGGTAGATTGAGTGAAGTGGAAGCCATAATCATCCTCAACACGCGTGATAAATCAAGATTCAAGAAAGGAAGTACCTACAAGTGACGGCAAGGCTTCGATCGTGCTTGGCGTGATCAAAGACAAACACTTCACCGTACAAATCTACTGCAGTCTATCTACCCCTCCTACGCAGTCGTTCAAAAACACCTCGGTATCTTCGCGTGCTCGCTTGTACCTCCGCGATGCTGTACGAGAAGTGCACTTGCATTCTAAAGTATAAGCGCTATGTAAAGCAAACCAGGTCTCTAAGCCTTCTGGCTTGCAATAGAAAACACCATCGACCATAATTCCAATTTAGTCACCGCCAAAAATCCAGCTTTTTGAACAATGGCACCCTCCTCGACACCAGCACCATTCTCCGAACCTCTCCTCCCTCAACTCGACCTCCCAGTAAATCCTTACTACACTGAGAAGCACCAAAAAGTACGGGCCTATGTTCGCAACTTCGTCGAGACCGAACTCCATCCCCATGCTCAGGAGTGGGAAACTGCTGGACAGGTCCCGGACTATGTCCGCCGAAAGTACTGTGAGGCTGGTTTCGCGATTGTTCATCCTGTCATAGATGAAGAAGACACTGGCGGTGTCACTCCAATTGCCGGCATCCCACACTCAGAATGGGACACCTGGTGCAGCGTCATCGTTGGTGACGAGCTAAACCGCATGGGCTGGTGCGGCGTAACGTGGGGCCTAAACGGCGGAAACGGGATTGGGTGTCCCCCTATCGCCAGATTCGGCACTCGGGAGCAGCGGCGACGGTGGTTGCCGGCTGCCGCAAGGGGAGATTTGAGGTTCTGTCTGGGAATCACGGAGCCGGACGGGGGAAGTGATGTGGCCAATATTCGGACGACAGCAGAGAGGAAGGGAGATGTGTTTGTGGTTAACGGCGCGAAGAAGTGGATTACTAACGGGATATGGGCGGATTATTGTACGACTGCAGTGAGGACAGGAGGGCCAGGGAAGGATGGGATTAGTCTGCTTGTCGTGCCGCTGACAGCAACTGGAGTGACGAGAAGGAGGATGGAGAATCAGGGGGTGAATGCTTCAGGATCGACATTAATAATCTATGAAGATGTAGAGGTGCCTGCCGAGAACCTGATTGGAAAGGAAAATGGAGGATTTGCATTGATAATGTCTAACTTCAATCCTGAAAGGTTAAGTCTGGCGACTGCAGCGTTGCGGTTGAGTAGGGTTTGTGTGCAGGATGCATATGAATATGCTTGCGACAGGGAGACGTTCGGAAAGAAATTGATTGAGCATGAGGCTATCCGATCAAAATTCGCCACATTCGGTCTGCTCATTGAGCCGGCGCATGCGTTCCTGGAACAACTGTGCTATATCATTGAGAGCTCGAGGGTGTCAGGTAGAGAGGTCAATGTTGGTGGCATGACGGCATTGCTCAAAGTCATGAGCACGAGATGCTTAGAGCAGGTCTGTCGAGAGGCCCAGCAGATCATGGGTGGTGCTGGATACGCTAAGAGCGGCCGGGGTGCGCGCATCGAGCAGATCAGCCGAGATGTGCGTGTGCATGTTGTTGGAGGTGGTAGCGAAGAGATTATGTCCAGTCTTGCTGTGAGACAGGAGGCTCGTGATGTTGTGCTTCGCGCGAGGAAGTCGAGAATCTGACGGATATTCGGCTTTCAGGTCTCAAGTCCTTGTATTTGATCCCTCCTGTGCTTGATCATTTCTTTTGCCTCATCTGCTGTACCTTGGGGATTGGCAAATTGCCACTCAGTGACAAATTCCAAAGCGCTCTTTAGCCAGCTGCCAGCCTTTTGAATGTCGAGTGCCTTCTTAATATCATTACCATTTATGATAGGCTTGAGCTCGGCCGCACCTTCCAGCTTTTGCTCTTGTACATACTTGACAAATGTAGTGTATCGGTCGGCAACTTCCGTAAACTGTTCGTCCACAGCATCACACATGAGTGAATACAAGATGTGATAACGCCATGATTTTCCAGCATCTTTCAGAGCAACACCAACCTCAGCTCTTGTTGCGTCAGCCTTCGCTATCTTTTCGACAATCACTCGTAGCCGTGCGCGGAATCTGATCGCTTCGCCTAGAACCTTGACAACGACATTCGTTGCTTTGATGCCCTCTCTCACAGCTGTGACTGCCGTGTCTTCGTCGTCACGATATGGTACGTAAGCTGCAAGTGACCAGGCTAGATTGATGTCGTCCTTTGGTTTTAGAACCAAGCAGATTGATGAATATCTATCCAACACGTTGCAAAGAGTATTCAAAGCAACAGGGAAAGACTCTTCATGAAACTTCTGTGAGGTTGAACGTGGATCGGCGAAGACGGTGGCGTATAGATTGCGGTCATATATCCGGGTTAGTCCACTGTAAGGATCTGGACCTGTCATAATTTTGCCGACTTCGACTCCGACTCTTTCTCTAGTGATCTTCAGTCGCAAAGCGTCGTGTATCGTTGGGTCAGCCATAGCTTCAAGAGCGTCATCTTGAATAGTGTAGCCCAGTCGTGCGGCGAACCTGATCAAACGGAGCACTCGCAGGGGGTCATCCTTGAAAGTCTGATATGGTGCCAACGGTGTTCGAATGATTTTGTTCTTCATATCATCAAGGCCTCTCTTCGTGAAGTCTTCCACCTGCTGAGTATCCAGGTTGTAGAACAGAGCATTACAGCAGGCATCCCGTCTCAATGCGTCCTCTTCTGGCGTTCCGAATTCGATTTGAGGGTTCCGACTCTGTTCATCATACACCTCTTTCCTCAGATTCACAAAATCAATGTCTATGCCAAACATTCGAGTGGTAATGGTCTCCAGGTGCTTCGACTTGTCCGGATTTGCCGCGATCTTGTGAAGATTCTTGATCTCTGCTTTGAAACCTTGCTTTTGTGCCTCATCCTCGTATTTCTGAGCATTATCCCTCATGTATGACTGCAGAGCCAGGCCGAACTTCTCGCCCGTCATGGTACTGAGCGCAACATCAATATCGTGACTTGTGGTACCCAGCAGCTTGTCTCTGACCCAACCTCCAGTCCATCTTATTTCCAGATTCTTCATGCCACTTACATCGGTCGTGGCATCGCGACAATCGAGTAGGCATTTTCGGAACAGTCTCTCCGGTGGGGTGAGGTCTATTTGTTTCAATGCCATTTTGCACGTTGTTGTTGCCAGTTTGCGCCGGAAGAAGATTCGTATTGACCTTCTAGCTCGAAAATGTGGCCCGCAAATGAGCATTGCTCATGATGGCCTCCGCGATGAAAGACTCAGGCGCTTGGTGTATTACTTGTGACTCTTAGATATGTTGAAATATTGCGATGTTGACTCATGTTGAGCGCGGGACTGCTCATGTATCAGCCCTATCAGCCTGATCTTCACCACTCTCCTAGTGACCAATTAAATATCTGCATTTGCGGAACAAAAATCGGTGATCCACTGGCAGCGGAATTGAACGTCTCAAACAAGCGAACAGCATCCTCTTTCATCGACACCTCTATCACCTCGCACAACAAATTAGCTCAATGGCGTCCTCATCGGTTGCTTGTCGCGCGTGTCAGCGAAGAGTGCTCGAAACGTTCGCCTCGCTCGCTGGTCTCTCCCTGAACGCCACGCGAGTCCCCGTAAGAAGAGCCCAGATTCAACCGCTTCCACAACCGTCGAGGATACGAAGTCGAACCTTTCAGACATCTGCATTCAGACTACAGCAAAATCAGAGCCAGCAATTGGAAGAAGTTGAAGGAGAAGAGAAGACTATCTCGACATCAACATCGGCCGAATCGACCCCTTCCACTTCGTCTCCAACCCCCTCCCCATCCGAATCAGTCTCAGACTCCTCAATCCCCTGGTACCTCCGCGTCGAGCCTCCCGCATCACCCGCACCTGTCTTCCCGCACCTCGCCTCCCAGGAGATTCCACCACTTCCGGACAACGCACCTGAGTTACTCGAACCAATACTCCAACATCTATCAATATCAATTGGTCTCGACAACCTTACCCTCCTCGACCTGCGAGACTTAACACCGCCTTCAGCTTTGGGCGCCAACCTATTGATGGTCATTGGAACCGCTCGATCGCATAAGCATCTAAACACGTCTGCAGACAGATTTTGCAGGTGGCTAAGGAGCACGTATAAGTTGCGTCCATTCGCAGACGGCCTCCTGGGCCGAAACGAACTCAAACTCAAACTACGGCGGCGCAATAGGCGGATGAAACTGGCACAAAGCGTTGGCAACACAACCGCCTTTGGTGGTGAAGACGGCACTAGCGGCTACGACAGTGGGATTACGACAGGGTGGATTTGTTGCAACCTTGGAGCTGTAGATGCCGCAGTGATGCCAGAAGAAAGGAGTGACGAGGCGATGATTGAAGGTGTAGATGATGGTCAAAGACAGGATAGGATTGAGCATACACTTCTGTCGCAAAAGGATCAGGAGAGGATATTAGAAGACGAGGAGGCCGAGTATAAGAATCCAAACAACGATGATTTCAAGTACAGAGGCTTTGGATCTGTGTCCAATGCGCCGAGGATTGTGGTGCAAATGTTTACGGAAGAGAAGAGGTTGGAGATGGACTTGGAGGGACTTTGGGAGACAAGGATACAGAGGCGTGAGAGGAAAGAGCAGAGGCAGGATCAGCTTTTTGAAACGAGTAGGATCGAGGATGAAATTATTGGGGAACGACTTACAGTGAGAGAAGATCGCAGTTAGGCCAAGGTTTTGTAATATTGCTTCCTGACGTCTGCAAGCAGTTTTTGCTTGTGCAGCTGTTTCAGCGGCCTGTTCGCTTTGTACAACAGTTTCTGCCTCTACTCCTCGCTTCCACAGTGACCAGTCCAAAGATGGAGTGACTATAGTCATCTTTCTGCTTTCCTGTGCGCTTGACTTCTGAACGCCGACTGTGATATTACCTTCCTAGCTCTTGAATCGAGTGAGCAATGGCAGCACTTGAGTGTTCCTGTGTCCCTCAATCCATACTCGGGCCAAGCATGATCACGCTGAATCGCTGCTCACCACCGCCAGCTTCCTCTTCTCTCTTTAGGAATGCCCGCACGCCCATGTTCTGCCCCTCCTCGCTCAGAACATCTTGATCAGCGGCAAGCTTTCCTCGATTGAGCGGTCCTTTTCTTCGCCCATCCAGCTCCCAAAGGTCGTTGTTCTTGTCTTTGATAAATGCCACAAAGTGCAAGTCCACGACCGCATTAGCATCCGGCGCTGTGGTGTCACCACTAGCTGCCGCCGTGGCATGCGCCGCTTCCAAGCTCTGACTCTGGTACAGCAAGTCTGCTCTTTTCCCCGGATCGAGTGGTATTGCTTCTCTCAGCAGTCTTTCCAGACCACTGCCGGCCTTAATTTGCTCTCTGGCTTCACCATTGGTGATCACGTGCAATAGACCGATCAGGCCGCAAGCATTTCTGATGGTTTGTTTGAACCATACTACTGGTTCGTCTGGTCCGCTTGCGCTGTAGTCTTCTCGGTTAGAATCTTCATCTCTCCGGAACTTTTCATATGTCTCTGTGACTGGAAAGACGAGAAGGAGGGCGTGGGCTGGTCGTGGTAAAAATTCAAGAAGGGTGGGCTCGGTGAGTGAGTAGACTTCATGGAATTGAAGTGTTTGGTTGAGGCCGAGTTCATGAGCCAGTCTGGTCATTACCTCTGGGTTGTTTTCTGGTGCTTGTTAGATCGAGACCACAAGGCTGGGGTGGTCAGCGGTACCGAGAGGCACAAATGCCTTGTTTTTGGTTGGTACATCAACAGACATCCTTGCTTGTTGAAATATTGGCTGTAGCAATAACAACGAACGGTGTGCTTGTCAGTAGTGGATGTTTGCAGAGTTGAATGAACAGGCTGCCAGAAACTTTGCTGTAAATTTTGTATCGAATAATTGCGTCATGTAGCCGACACGGCTTGAACGCGTGAGTGGGGGAGGTACCGTGTGGTATGCCTCAGGCATTCATGGTACCTGGCACCTGGCATACTTCTTGGTTGCATCAGAACCACAACAACTCCCGCGGAAGTCTCAAGCTTTACCATCTTCTTCTTGCTCCACCATAGTCTCTTAATGTTGACTATATACGAGCTGTTCTCATGGTTCCCAGCTCGATCGTGTTGGTGGGGCTTTGCACAACTTGAGAAGCTGGCGCCTCAACTCTAGGTGTTGTTCGAGTGAGACATGCCCGTGTTTGTTGTCAACTCGACCGCTCTGTTGCAGGTTGTCTGAGTCACGAGTCTGTACTGTATAGGTGTAGCGTGTGTTTGTCTGACGAATCAGCATGACCACCCTGAGGACGGGGACTTGGCCAAGTTGCTTCGGTTGTGGCAACCCGTTGCTTTAGCATCGCCAAGCTCTACCAACCTTTTCCACAACGACTCTTAGTGTTAGACTACTTCAACCTCCCCGTCCCCATTTCAGCAAAAGTCGATTCCTAATAAGCATGACTTGGTCTATTGTGATGTAAGGCCTTCGTCCGGCAGGCCCAAACAGGCAAGCGCGCCGGCAATACACCGCAACACAGCAGCGTTCACTCAGCTAACCCTTGCACCTACGTACGCAATTACATGTACCATCGCTTCCTCCCTCCAACTAAACTTAGACATTTATGCAGATTAACATATGTGCAAAGCAGGGTTTGATGAGCTTCGTCTGTGGGGCCCACTAATCGCCGTTTGAGGTGTCCGTCAGGTACCTCAACGTTGGTGGAGGACCTTCCATCTAAAGAAAGCTATGGATTTGCTAATTTCTGATTGCTCTCTGTCTGGGTTGTACAGCATTGACATTCATTCTGGACCCATCAGATCATTTGGTTGTCGTGAGATCGTGATGCGGATGGGGTCTCACTCTTCTACTTGTTCTTTAAAAGCTCATGCTTCCTCTAACCTTTAAATCCCACTTCTCCCTACCCATACTTCACGTTATCAATCGCTTGTATCTCGTGCAACCTCAAGCAGTTCGTCCATCCACAAAGATATTCACTATGCGTCTAATTCATATTGGTCAAGCTCTATCTCTTCTCTCCCTCGCTTCAGCCTCTGCTCTACCGGCTCCCGCCTCCTGGTCACAGTGGAATGACTGCCTCCCTTCTGATCTCGCAACACAAATTGCCAACGGTTTCCTGTCCCTGATTTCAGCCTACGACAACAAGACTGCCAACGCACTTCTCGCTGACAGCTTCGTGGACACTTCAGACAGCATCAACTACCTCGCTGGAATTCCTTTAGGCAACCCAACCTTCCCAGTCAAAGCTGCTTTCGAACAAGGTCAGGGCTTTCAACCACCAGTTCCTATCTCACTACTCAAAGTCGACGCCGTTACCTGTGATGGCGTCATTGCATTTCGATGGGTTGGCTACCCAGCTAGTGGAAAGATAGAGGTCAAGGGCATCAACATCCTCTACACTATCAACGGCGGAGACAAACAGTCGGTGGGACCTGGTGGTTGGCAGATAAGCCAGGTGTTTAGCGAGTTCAATAGCGCTGCCTGGATTGTCGATCTGGGATTACCATGCAATCCACCACCAGCAACACCGGGTGCATAGGTATGCAACATGGCCTAAACAGGATATTTGGATAACGTACGAAAACGACGAAATGTCAGATCGCCTTTCTGTTGATAGTTCTGTATAGTACAATCAATGTGAACCAGAATGAGTGTGTCTCAATCCTGAGGACTGGTTCCGAATCCACATCGAACTCGGTGCCTGCCTTGTGGCCTGTGCACAGTTCTGAAATACTCTTCCATTTCCCCATACGAGGCGTCCTGTCTCACTCACCATTACCCACAACTATTCCTTCTTAGTAGAGTCGTTTACCAGGCTGTATCGTTACCGAGCTTGTTTCATCTTTGGATGCCCCATCATCCGGCCCCGAACGAAATTAATCCGTAGAACATAGTGGGCCCATCTAAATTCCGAGCTGTTTTACTACCCACTGCACCCCCATTGCACTTGTCATAGGCCGCTCATCAGTACATTATTATAAGGCGTTATTTCTCGAAAGTAGTAATAGTACGAGCGGAACGTCAGTGATCCTACTAAATTTGGCTAAGTTTGGTTTACGAAGCTAGCAAGCCCTGGATGATAGGAGCTATGCAAGTAGGAACTCCAGTTGAAGTCGGCTACAAAAAGCTACAGATATCTGGGACTTGACATATTGGTCGTCAGAGGGAACAGGAAGTAGAGGTATAGACTAGACGCAGAGTACCAAACTGACTACGTTGATTTCGACCAGCGATTGTAACATCGGTTCGACGCTTAGAGGAAGGCAAGGGTTCAGTCGTGGATCGGTGTTAAGAAAGTGTTTGATGTGCATGCGCTTGGCGTGGTTGTGGTCCTAATAACCAATAACGCAAGACGCCTGAAAATTGTCACTGCCGCTAAAGCCGTCGGTAAGTGACAAAGTACACATGACCCGGATAATCGACCAGAAAAGGGTCGGGACTTTGTGTATCATTCTGCCGAATAGCCGTCGCGCGTGCTGAGTAAAAGTTTAGGACGCAGAATGCTGATGAGACTTGAATCATTCAATGGTTGAAAGGGCGTGTGGAACGCTCTGCTTGATCAACAGCGGGCCGCATTATCTCACCTAATCACTTGTTGTACCCCACTCCATCCTCTTCAGCCTTGAGCGCAGTGGGCATAGTAAACGGCGCTCACCCATGCTTACCGGTGCTCACCAACCCTATCTGGACACAAGTGCAACATTACGTATGCTCAATGTTGGACCATAATTTGCTGTCCTGATATTTCAACACTTCATCGCCAAAAGACCACCAGCTTGATGTTAGATTGCGTGCAAACAACTCAAGCACCTTTTGGGGGCCTAGCAGGGTGTCGAACATTGATTTCAGGTTCGGCTTGCGAGAATGTAAATCAGGAACAGCGAAGATGAATCGATGTGATGGAATGCAAAAGGGGGATCTATGTTTGAAAAGAAACATAACTTCGTATGGTTTTCTCCACAGCCCGCTGAGCGGTGTCACAGGCTCACCTTTTGTCGTTACTTTCGTCCAGATCCATTCTTCGGCTAGAACAAACTCGCGCTCCTGCATGGAGGCACGTACTCTTTGACTGATGGCTAACTTGTTCGTGACCCATATTGCGACATAGCTGTGCTGGTTCGAATAACTGTCAACGAGCTGCAAAGCTTGCTCAAATGGATCAGCCTCTTGGACTTCCATCGTAGAATATGTTCTCGCCTTTCTAACGGATCTGTTTGACCATGGTGGGTCCATTAAAATCAGGTCAAATTTGGGACCGGTCCTGCTCTTTTGGGTAAAGTCGTCCAATACCTGTAAAGCACTCTCAATGCTCGACCATATGAATGTCGAGTTTTGCGGTATGAAAAACGACGTATCGTCGCAAATGAACAAATCTGTCGGTGTCTGAGATTCGTGGCAAACAAGAACATTTTGGATCTCAGAGAGCGAGTTAAAATGACTCGGTAATGAGGAAAGCACGACCGGTGGGAAAGGTCTCTGTTCCCTGTGCCGAACGGCAGTTGCTTTCTGTTCTGCACTTTCTGCATGGCTATCCAATAGACGAGGAAAGCACCATTGAACCGGATTTTGATGATCATGAAATGATTGCAATGCCTTTTTGATGGCTAGCTGTATTGTCTCATGGTATTGAATCTCCCTCGGCGGCAATTTCTTCAAGAAGGCTTCGCGTTTCTTTCCCTTCGGTTCAGGAGTTACGTACGGCTCAACAGGCGGCGGCGAGGAACTGAGCCGTCGACCTCTTCCATTAGCGATTTCAATCGAGGAAGGAATATCAAGCACGAATATCGTTCGGCTATCGCTTAAGTACGAGACGCATCGTTCCATTTTCGACAAGGATGAGCATGTTTTATCGAGTCATGAGATTTCGAAAATCATGACCACATCGAGCCACCAACCCAAAACTGTTGCACGAACCACCACGCCAAGCTTTCGCTGTCCTCACACCACTCCCCAAAACAGCCAAACTTCGGTTAAGCCATCTAATCTTCGAGAGTGAGTCCGAATATTTGATTGCAAGTTTCTTTGAACCTACGCATACCAGCACGGCTGGTGCTCTTTTAGAGTTGCTTCAAAGATCAAATCTTCAGTGCAACATTGATCGGCAGGAGTTTTCGAGTAGAGTAGCCCTCTCCACTAGAACATGAAGATACCTTTCTCGGCTGGACAGTCAGAACCCACTTTCGACAATCGACGCGTGCCTAATTTGGCAAGTGATCAGTCTATCTCGGAACTGACCTCATAGAGATCGACATGTTGGATGATTGCATCCAAACAAGCGCATTCATCCACTTGGTCCATGCATGGTTCCAGCTTTGACATTACCCCTACCATGCCACATTCCACAAATCTGCCCTTTGTTCTCTCACCAAATGATCAACCCGAATTCGACAACTCTTACTGCTGTGCTACTAGACAAGTGCATCACCTTCGAAGACCTCACAGCAGCTTGCAGACTTTGATCCTTGAAACTACGTATGCAGGACTTTGCGCTAAATAGTCTTTGCATTGGGCCTGCGACAAAATGAAATAGTGAGAGTACGGCTGCGAATTGTTTCGGATGGATATCAGCCACTGTTTCGAAAGCTCGGTACATCAAACGACGAGATAGACGATCCATATGGGTGTGATGCTTCGGGGCCTTAGCAATGAACCAGACACGGACAGCACCTCATATACCACGGCGCAGAACCGAGCAGTGTTGATCGCAGGGTTAACATGCGCATCTTTCAGTCTTTTGGTGACCTTCATTACGTTACGATGGTTCATTCTCATGAAGAAGGCATTTAGGCACCAACTTGTCTTGCTCCTCATTTGTAGTGATACCTTTAAGGCAGTTTGGTATTTTGTTTTCCCGGTGGTTGTCTTCAGCCGAGGACCGGTGGCCAGCTCTTCCCGCTTCTGTCAAGCAAGCGGGTTCTTCCTGGCATTGGGTATTGAGCTAGCCGACTTTGCAATCTTGGGAATCGCGGTGCACTCCATCATATACATATTAAAGCCGCCGACAAGCTCCGGCGAAGGTGGAGGCCTATATCGCTGGCGAAAATGGATCTATCCAGTGTGGTTTGGCTTTCCGCTGTTGCTGGCGTCACTGGCATTTATCAATCGTCAAAATGCCTACACGACAGCTGGAACCTTTTGTTATTTGCCACGAAGACCCTTCTGGTATCGTTTGACGCTCGCCTGGATACCAAGGTACCTGATCTTGTGTCTGATCTTCGTTATGTATGCTGCACTTTACGTATACGTCACCTTCAAATTCCGCAGCTTCAGCAATTTAACTGATTCTGAGGATGACGTCTCTACAGATTCAAGTTCTCGAGAACCTTCCATGGCGGAGGCCGAGGTAGCTCCTGACGAAAAGGTGCCTCCTAGGGAATCAGAGAAAAGACCTGGGTTTACTCGACCAAGTTGGTCTCGATCAGGGTCGTACAGAAATGAGACCGATGTTCGCCCAAGCGATCCGTGGGATGAGGTATCCTTCATTACCAATAAACCGCTTCGGAATGCAGGCCAATGGCAGCCCGGTGTTCAAATATCCGATTTTGCACTTGCGGGTCATGAGCAGAACAGTTCTCCAGAACCAAAGTCACCACTTTTCAGAAATATACCCTTCCGCATCGACACTCTGGTCACACCCAGCCGCAAAGTGTCAGCATGTCCAACCACTGGATCATCATACACTGGAGATACCATCACAGCAGCTGTGCAAGACCCCTCGCCCCAGGAGCAGCCTCAGCATACGTACAGACAAGCGACCTCTGCACAACCTAAACCGAGAGATCCACTTCAGCATACCAGATCGGCTATTAGGAAGCAACTAAGATATCTTTTCATCTACCCTGCGGTGTATGTTCTAATGTGGATTTTCCCATTTGCGGCCCATTGCTTGATATATGATGACTACTACGTTCGACATCCAGTATATTGGTTGAGCGTCCTTCAAACATGCATGCTTGCACTGCAAGCAGCAACCGACTGCATTGTATTTTCTTGGCGTGAGGAGCCTTGGAGATGCATTCCTGGGGATAGCAAATTTGCCATGAATAACATCCGAGGCTTCTTCAGTCCTCATAACAATTCTGGAAAGACCGAGTCAAATGTGCCACCTGTTTCTATCGCGCCGGATGAGCATCCAGGCGCCTTGGAGAATGGACCTGGAGGGATCGCCTCTGGCACTTCCAGTCGAGCAACAAGCGCCCACTGGTGGGAAGCTGAGGGTAAAAAGAGGAAAGATAGTGTATGGCTGGGTATCGACACAAACGACGTCTCGGGTGCCATGTTGGAGCAAAGGGAAATATCAACTCAGCCCCCTACGACAGCCGTGATTGAAGAAGACGAAGCGGGCCATGAAAAAGTGCCTGGGGGCTCGAACCTTTCGTCACATGAGTTGCAGCGCGAGAGTGAAAGAGCAGAACGACATCAAATGACCACGGGTAACGGACGACATGATATTGATAGAGCATAGAACAGAAACTTGTATTTAATAATGTTTGCTACTTCAGCGATTGGACGTAAAACGAGCCTTCTCCTTGATACTCGGGTAGAGCTATAGGTCGCACCTCCTCAGATCGAATCTGGGTAATCTGTCACCTTGAAATGCTTCTCTCTTCTAGTTATTCTCTAGTTCATCTCAGCAACCCAGCTTTGACATCCTTGTCACCCACAATATGGTTTTTGGGGCGGACTCTCAGTACACAAAGAATAGCCTCACTATCGTGTTCATACTCATCCTCAGATGAGACTGCAAACGGGATTTCATAGGGAGCTACTTCAAGAGTAGCCGGATTGGCCACCTTGGTGACCAGAACCTATAATAATTGGGCTTCTTCGTACCTGATCATGATAGCCCGCAGAGAGTCGGATCACGTTGGAGCCTAAGACAGGGACGCAAAGGTCCAACCTGATACAAGCGGTCAAGGCCAAGTCGATGGCTATCTGTAGTACTGGACTCCTCATGACAGGAACCACAAGGGGCCAAGGAATTGTTCACATCGCGTGCCCATCAACGGAAAGCGCGGAGGCTTGGCTAGTAACGGGAATTTTTCGTACTGTCCGGGGTCGGCTCCGATGATGTCGTTTCCGAATCTCGAACCTCGGCGGCCATCTTTCCATCCCGCACCTAGATATCGTTGTTCTCTCGAGTGCAAATCTTCCCCTTGACGGTGTTTACTCTCTTGAGTCACTGCAAATTGAATGCCAGGAGCTCCTGCAGGCAATGCAGCTACAACATCACAACCCTCACAACCATCGCAGATGGAAGAATCTGCACAATCGCGGAGGTTGCTCGACGAACCTCCAAGTGGACCGCGACCGTTGTCTAGGTTCTCTGCTGTCGATACAGCTTCGGTAGCAGGACCTAGAGCTGAAGGAGGAAGCGAAAAGCGTATCGACAAGAAGAGTTTAGATTATCTCATACGATCGGGTGTCGCGGGCGGGTTGTCTGGCTGCGCGGTGAGCACCTTCTTTCTAGCACATGGAGCTTCAACTCATACATGAATACAGGCCAAGACCGTCGTCGGTCCTCTCGACCGGGTGAAGATTCTGTTCCAAACCTCTAATCCACAATTCGCAAAGTACACAGGGCATTGGCTGGGTGTCGTGACCGCGCTGCGAGATATAAACCGAGCTGAGGGTGTCCGGGGACTGTTTCGAGGTCACTCCGCCACTTTGCTCCGAATATTCCCCTACGCCGGTATCAAGTTTCTGGCTTACGAGCAGTTCCGCAATTCGTTCATACCAGAGAGATCGAAGGAAACACCAGCTCGGCGGTTCGCATCGGGTGCGTGTGCGGGTATTACATCTGTATTCTTTACATATCCACTAGAAGTCATCCGCGTGCGACTCGCTTTTGAAACGAAGAAACACTCTCGATCCTCCTTAACACGAATATGCCGACAGATTTATCACGAACAACCGCCCGAGCCATTTGCCCTGGCGCACACAAGTGGTCAGTCTACCGGCCCAGTGGCTGCAGTCGCAACCACTATACAAAAAGTCACACCTAGATCGGGCTTATCAAACTTCTACCGCGGCTTCTCCCCAACTATGCTTGGTATGATCCCCTATGCAGGCATGTCTTTTCTCACTCACGACACAATCGGAGACCTCATGCGTCTGCCCATGATCGCACCATACACCGTTATGGCAAAATCGAAGGACACGGACATCAAAACAGAAAAAGGTACAATTACGAAACGAGCACAATTGACAGCTCCAGCACAGCTTACGGCAGGCGCTATAGCCGGACTCGTTTCACAGACAGCATCATATCCGCTGGAGGTCATACGGCGGAGGATGCAAATTGGGGGCGCCGTGGGTGATGGTCATAGAATGAGTATTGCGGAGACTGCGAAGAGGATTTTTGTAGAAAGAGGTTTGAGAGGATTCTTTGTTGGATTAACAATTGGGTATCTGAAGCAGATACCCATGACCGCTACCAGTTTTTATGTTTATGAGCGTGGGAAATGGATTTTTGGTATATGAGCTGCAAGCTTAAACACGCATACAAACATTGTTCGAAACAAGGACTTTTCTTCCGTTGACTCTTTCCCTTTTCTCTCAAAGTGATATGGCTCACCACACTGACCAATCAGACAATCCGGATCACGGCTCGACATCTCGAACGAACACAAATGTCACCAGTCTGAAACTTCTTCTAGTTGGACCGACATTGAGAACGACATATTGCCTGTCCTTGGAGCTACATCAACCACCACTCCTACCCTCGATACCTTCAACACAAGAAAAGACCCTACTTCAACCCGCCCATAGTCAAAAGAAGCCCTCCTCAGCATTTTATCTCGAGCACCGGGACTTGTGGCCTCCTCTATCCCTTCCACAGCTGGTGATGTTCGAGTAGAATTAGTGGCATGCATAATATGCTAGGACCGAGTGGAGTAAGGAAGCTCCTGGGCTATTCAATATTGAGTTACAGAGGAGATCTCAGAGAGTGGACGCACGCTATCTCAAGACCTTGTTGTAGTTCAAGAATAGTAGTAAGTACGAGCAGATAGAAATCATTTGCGATGCCCATTAAATCTGCATTGCCTACTAGACGGTTAACCCCAGTTCTTCTGCAAGGCACTAACCACTCGAGTCCTTCCCGGCCCATTCCCGCAACTTCAGGGGGTTCGAAACCAGTGCTTGGCCTACCGCGATTTACTACTCGTCATCCCTAATAGGACAATCACATTTCCAGGCCCTTCTGAACTCGTCCCTCGTCATTCCCTCCAATTTCTGTAGCGCAGCTTTACTCGCTCTCACTCGGGCGTATTTCGCGCTTGCGCCCTTGCTGCTCGCCACACATCTGCCATGCACCATGACCCCCACCCATATCTCAGTCTCGATCTTGCCCTCCGTCGGACCCAGGTCGGGGAACCCGTAATCTCGACATTTGTACTCTTGGCCTAGTTTCTTGTAGAGGTAGGTCGTTGGGTGGCGGTTGGCAAACGAGTCGTAGTCGGATATGTTTTCGAAGAAGTGTTTGACGTGGCGATTGAAGAACTCTTCCATTTCGGCGTAGTCGAAGCCTGAGTCAACAAGAACGGCGCCGAGGTATGATTCGACAAGGTCGGACAGAGCTTTGGGGGGCGACTCGATTTCAGTCCAGAAATTCTTGGGACAATTCGGCACCGCTAGCGCAGCCCGCACTTTTCTTGCATATTCTGTGATATCGCCGATTAGCTTCGCTGTCGTGGCGAACATGAGCTGATCGAAATCGAGCGTAACGGCCAGCGCGGCGAGAAATTTGTTGCTGACCATCGCCATCTTGTGCTCCGTTAGCCACTGCGGGTTCCGTGTGGGATTGGTGTTGAAGAGCCAGCTAATGCAAACCCAATCGAGCACTGCGTCGCCGAGGAACTCCAAACGCTGGAGGTCTGGGACAGGAGAATTCATGTCGGAACTGTGAGTGAATGCGCTGCGGAGGAGGCGTGGGTGTTTAAACGTGTAACCTGTTTTTGCGGCGATAAGGTGGACACGATGGTTGGCTACGGGGTCGTTACTAGCGAGAGACCAAGCTGGGGATTTATATTGCGCTGCGATCTGATCCCAGCTTTGAACGTCGTGATCAGGAGATTGTACGAGAGTTGTTATGGCGCGGATGCCAAGGTCGAAACGGGATGTGCCATTTGGTGAGTGGATGGGCAGGTGGCGGGTTGAGGTTATGGCAGCGCCGATTATAGCTTCGCTGATATCAGCTATGGTTTTCATGCCGAGATCTTGAGTAATCTCGGGGTGATACATCCTCGTCGGTTCCTTTTTGGCGCCGCGACCATAAATAAGTTTGAGGTGCTCAGGATACCAGGTGTTGCGGTTGAATGCTAGGGTGCGGGCATAGCGATAGAGTTGCAATGAGTCGCTGGTGGAGACGTCGTAGAGACGGCGATTACACAGGATTTCCATGCGACGACAGTGCATGCCTTCTTCGTCGCAGGTTGTGCGATTGAAGACTGTCATTGTTGTGGTCAGCTTGAGGAGGGAGTCGCCGATAAACTCTAGGCGTTCATAATTCTTGCCCATGCCTCGGCGGCCACCGGTATGAGTTTGCTGCTCTTCATCCTCATTATCTGCATCTTTGGTGAAAGCTTCGAGGGCTAGTCCAGCTGTAACTGCTGGTAGGTTAAGCTTTTCAAAGGCTTCTAAAACGATCATGTAAGACTCAATGCGATGGATTAGTGCGGGCCAGACTAAGCATGTTGCTGCAAACCCAGGGTCAATACGAGCAATTTGTAGGGTTTGTGGCGCGATTTGACATGGTATGAGATCTTTTTCTGATATCGTGTCTAGGAAATTTCGTCTAGTCCCAATTAAATCCGCCGAAAGCACTGGTTGATCCGGGTCATACCATTGTTCAATGGCTGCCTTCTTTCGGAATGCTGACCATGTACTGTCGGAGAAGTCGATGATACTGGCTGTCCGTTTCTGAGCAATTTTTGGCATGCCCTCAGGTATTGGGTCGGTGATTTTCACACCATCAAGGATTTCTCCTGTGAAATAATGAAATTTGCCGTTGAGCGGATCGATGATAAATTTGTTCGTCCAGAGATCCGCAGACATGCCAGGATTCCATTTGAGACGTTCTCTCTGCATCGCTTTCAAAGCATCAGTATCAACAATGTCGCCCAAATAGTGGACGTTGAAGCTGACATTGCGAGCTCTCGGTGCTAACCAATAGGACATCTTCTCAGGCTCGTGCTCGTAAACCTTGTTGAAGACATCTGAGAAGACACCTTCAAGTGTGAATGCCGTCAAAATTCTCAATTCCTCTTCCGAGACAGCGAGCTTCGAAGTGATGGGCTCTGAGTCCACTTCTACCCGAATATTCTCTTCCAAGTATGCCGTGAAAGTTGGTAGGGAAGGAAGTGGTGACTTGGTCAGTACAATGAGCGGGTCCAGTTTGTGCTTTAGAGGTCTCTCAGGTGTGAACGTAAGCACTGTAGCGTAGACATGAGTTGGTATCGTGTCCAAATGAGTTTGCCAAGCAGTAGGTTTGACCTGCATAGGATAAGCTGACTTCTTCGCGGATACGGCCAGATGAGCGTTCAAGTTCTCCGGTTTGACCTTTTTGAAAATTGAGTCGAGGTGCTCATTTAGATAGCCTTCTTTCCTCAGAACAAAGCAGCACTTCCAGGCCGCTGATCTTTTTGCAAGCTGTTTATTCGGCTTCCATTCACCACGACAGCTGCGTAGCTTGCAATTGTCGTTCGCTGGGAGCAAAATTGTGTATCTAAACTGGCCAGCATTATCCCCGGCACCGATCTCCTCCTCGTAAGTTTCTCGCTCTCTGACTCCTGTGTATTGCAAAGACGCAGCAAAGCGTGCTACTATAGTCAGACTGTTTGAACTGTCGCAGATGGCGCCACTGCTGGTTTTGAAACTCTTTCCGGCTGCATCTCTCGCTATAAGCTTTGCCAGTCTTGTGCCACGCCCTAGCTTTCTATTTGGAGGTAGACTCGAGCACCACTTTTTAACATACAACTCCTGCTCCTGTTGGTATTTCAACTCATTCAGTTGCAGAAAATTGCCTTCCTCAATCATATGAGCGAAGATGGAGTTTTGCATACGCGCTCGACCTCTGCTTTGCATGTACTGGATGGTCGTCGTAGTCAAGTCAAACCGAATGCACAGATTGCATTGTGGGATGTCCAAGCCCTCGTCAGCTACAGAAGTTGCGAAAGCCAGGTTAATCAATCCGTCTCGAAACTTCTGCAACATCTCTTCCTGGTGTTTGACAGAAGTTGATTCCACCGTACCTCCTGCAATGCCCATTAATAGTCCGGGTCTCAAATGTGGTATGTCGAGTAGTTTGAAACAGTCGTAAAGCACCCTAGCCTTGAGTCGTTCGTTGACAAACACGATCGCCCGAGTTTTCGGCTGTTCCGCAAAATGAGCAACGAGCTTCTCATGCAGGAGGTTGACCTTCGGTGACAGGTTACTCTTCTCAGGGTTGGGTCTTTGTAGATCGTAGGTCTGAACTAGTAATGCTGCTTCGTCAAGTGCTTGTAGAGCTTGTTCTCGTTCTTCAACTGTGGGAAGATTGATATATGCAGTGCTTTGCTCGAACTTTCTGCGAACGCTTGAAGACTCGTTGGGAGAGTCGCCCATAACGTACTTCCAAACTCGATCCGCGCACCAAGGCCCAAGCTGAGTCAGCGCTACCTTTCCAAATTCGAAGCCTCGCTTGAGGTCTTCGCAGAATCTGACTTTGGTTGACAGATGCCGATACAGATCGGTTTCGAAGTACGGGCGTTCTCTGGAATAAGCCCACACTTGGTCGGTCGGCTTTGGCGCGAACGATAGAAGGCTTCCATCGTCTGTGGTGGCAATCTTAGCGTGAAGCAATTCTTCGAGCTCTACCGCTTCCTTTGCAATATCCTTCTTGGAGTCGACAGCGGAAGCAGTCATACCAAAGACCTTCGGCCTCGAGTCATTGTTACATTTTAGGTAGTAAGAACGAATAATCCGGCTATAGGGGTGATCTTTCTTGGTGTGATGTGCTTCATCAAATATCAGTAGAGAGATGTCTTCCATACCTATGTAAGATTGCGACATGCATTGATCCAGAATTGCGGGAGTGCAAACAATGATTTTGTTATGCTCTTTAATGCGGTCCCAAGTCTGCGTATTGGCCAGATCAGTTTTCGTGTTTCCATGTAGTACCATAGGTGGGTAAATTAGATTAGTAGCCAAAACCCTAGCTTGTTGTTGGACAAGATGTACACTTCTTTGGTTAGCAAGCCACTGAGGATAGAGCTGGAATTTACCTGTTCGCAAGGAAGATAACTATTCGTGGCTTGTTGCCTTGAGCACGGCTGACTTGTTCTTGATCGAGGATATGTCTGATCAGCAAGCAAGCGATCAACGTCTTGCCGCTGCCAGTGTCAAGCCTTCGGATCTGTCAGTATAATCTTTTTTATGGCAGAAAAATTGCGTACACCGCAATGACGTTCTCTTTTTTCGCTCGTTCGAACAGTTCCTGCTGGTAGTCTCGTGCTTGGTCAATAATATAACTGGCTTGGGCTTTGATGTTGTCCAGCGGAGTGCCCACTTCATTAGAAATGGCCGACCTATCTGCTTCCTCCTGGCCCTGTACGTACTCATTAAAGGCAGCTCGTCGAGCCTCGCGTCTTTGTACATCAATATTGATTTCGAATGATGCATCTGAATCGTCAATGTCGGAAGGCACCGACTCGTCGTCGCGGTCGTCATTAACTTCCATAAAACTTTCAGCTGCAGATTTCTGAGGCACGAGGGTGGCCTGATCTTTATGCCGATGGGTAACACCCTCCAAGGCGAGCGACGAGATGGACAGGTCCAATAGATCCACTGTCATCTTGCCAGCATAGAAGATCGACTATCAGAACGCGTATTTTCATGTGCATACATGTACGAGGAATAGAAGGTTGACTTTCGGGGAGTTGAGAAGAAAGAAACGGTTCAAGTCATTGTGGGGGAAATCGAGGTTATACATGCAAGTCTACCTTTCAAATGTAGAGAGTGTTGAGCAAGATTTCATGGTGCAAACACTATCTTCACGGCTCAATGGCTGCGCGATGGCCGATAATTGAGTGTTTGCTTAACAAATAGCTCACAAGCCATGGTAAAACAATCTGGTAGAGGTCGAAGCGCTGCACCTTGCCGTTTATGGTTAGAGGTTAGCCGCATTCACTTCGGCATATCTGAATCCGACGCGTGCAAAGATCTGCGCGCGTCATGGTGGTTATGGTGGCCGAATGCGATCAACATCAGGGGGCAGAAATGAAACACTGAGGGCCATCAATAGCAATAATATAACCAAGCTCTCCCAAACCACACACCTTTAATATCCTGCTAGCTGTGCTTTGTACATACATTCTGGCGTGACGTTTTCATTACAATCAGTAACATGAAGCTCTCTTTATCAATTCTGGCAGCATCGGCCTGTATACAGACCGTTTTCGCACATGGCTCTCATGGTAGTGATGAGCCGCGACCGGACGATTGGGCTTTGTGGCATCTTGAGGAAGAACATCGTAAGACGAATGGCAGCTTTCATCGAGCTCAACTGACATGGCAACGTAGATATCTCTAACTTCGATGCACCATCCTTCTTTACTCTCCACGATTTCAACAACGATGGCGTGTGGACCGACGACGAAGTGCGAAAAATGTACGGCATGGATGATGTATCGCTGAAAGACACCTCGGCTACTGCAAAGAACAATGCTGTCAGACATGTCTTCAGCCTCTTCGACCCAGAAGGGACAAATCAGATAAGTCGGGAGCAATTTCTACGCCGCATCAAGGACGGGAAAAAACTGCCTGATTTTGGATTTGGTCCAGGCCACCACGGTGACATCGAGTATGAATACGAGATACACCATTTCGAGAAATTCCATGGGCCAGATACGACGGAAGAGGATCTAGTCCACCCGGAAGACATTGAACATTTCAGAATGCATGATATGCTGGAAGACGAACAGGAGAGAATAGCTATTGAGCAGAGCCAGAGCATTGTTGAAGCTAACATACCTCTGAAATTTAAGAAGCAATCATGACGGTGGTGACGATGAAATGATGAAAGAGAATTTGGAGGGAGCTTGGAACAAAAACTTGGTCATCTTGCGGGCCACAATTTGATGTCGAATACAAAATGGCCTACGCCCGGTGCGTACGTTTTCACCATTTCTGTGTGTTCGCACGATATCTGCCATCCATTACCCTTCTTTGTTTTAACCATGGCAGCAAGTATGTCAAGAATTGCTTGTCTCTTCACTTCGACTTGTGAGATTTCGGCATTTTCGTGAACGTGGAGCCAGCCGCCCCATTTTGTATCAATGCACGAGACACCTCCTTCCCATGATCCCTTGGAAGTGGGCAGCAAGCCAAGATTGCAGTGTCGGACATTGATCGCGACTTCCTCTTTCTTGAGAACGTCCCGGACAGCAGCCATGGTTCCCTCAGCAAATTGGTTATCACCATGAAAAACAATGCATCGCAGGTCACACATGTCGTGGAGGGCTTTAACCACAACACCAACAGCGCGGTCGCGACCTTCCACATCCGCGCTCACTGAAACAGTCAGACATTGCCATCCGTTCCTCTCGCAACCCCTCCTCAAACCTTCTACACTCCATCCATTGATCTCCCATCCGAACACTCTTCTAATACCCCTTTTGAGATACGAAAGTGCGAAGTACCCAATCCCAACGTAAAAATCCACAACATCTATCGCTGGTAGCGGCTGGTTCAAGTCTTCTTCTGTCAGACCAGGAAAAGTGCTCTGCTGCCCAAGAATCCGACCCTTCTCTCGAATATTCCCACGGCTGAACATCGTCCATCGGGGCGCCCACACCTGTCTGATACCACTTAGCTGAGAAGTTTCCACCCAGAATGCCGCATCAGAATCAGCCTGACCAGGTCCTGATTCACGAGTCGAGAACAGACTGTCAGGGCCGAAATCGCCATAAAGGGGCCGGAGATTAGTTGGAGAGCGCATGATATTCTCATCACTGATAGACGCAGCTGTTATGCCAGAGCCATTAGTCCGTGCAACACCACTGCGGGCGACAGGAGCAAGAGCCTGGGCCATTGACTTAACGGGAAGATCAATAGGTGCATTCATAGCAACGTGTGTGACATGCTGCCCCGAGCTGCAAAACCTGTCAACCACAGTTCGAAAAAGGAGTTGTTCCTGATCATCTGAAAGACTTGTAAAAAAGTGTTGCCATAATGAATTGTGGGAAGCAAACGTCGAATTCAGTAGCAACATAGGGTGGTATAATGTGTATCGCTTTGGTATGTCTTCCACACTCAGGACCGTGCTACTTGACACATCAGACTGTTGGCCAGCACTACCATCGCCATATGAGCGTCCATTTTCACCAGCATGTGTAATGCTGGAATCCAGCAACTTTTCGGGTTGATATCGTGTCAAGAAGGAGCAAATACCGTCAACCAGAGCATTTACTGGATGTCGCCGGCGTCTTTCGCCTGTGGACTTCATCCTTATCACTCAAAAACACATCACCAATGCTGCGCATTGTGGACAGTCTATCAGATGCACGAGGTTACTGGACACAAACGACACGTGCTGGCTGGTCTTGGCACTCCCTTTCCTTGCATAAGGAAATGGCAAGCTGTGTTGGTGAGATTGAGACTAGTGCAATTGGAGCCGATCAGAAGAGGTGGCTGGCTGCCTTTGCTTCCTGTGCCATGACTCGTTGCTCTGACGAAAGGTGAACGGCCGACTATCTACAATACGGCTGAATCGGAAGGGCAACTTGAGGTAAAGACACAAAAACAAACAAACACGAGGGGGGATCCATTTGTCGTTAAAAATGGTTGGGACTTCTCATTCGACAAAGGGACTCGCTTCGAGCACTAGGGCTTCATATCCGACAATCATCTACGTAAGCAGTAGTCAAGTCTTCACCATCAAATCGTGTGCTAGAACAATAAAATAAGAATCTCTGTAGGTGTAATGTGCTGTGGTAGGTAGGGGCCTCGGAGGTGAATTTGTAGACGTTGAAAATCATATCTTGGTTTCTCTTTTTTGTTCCATCGCAGCGTGTCTCGCATCGTACGACAGAGTCGTGTCATACCATCCGTCACAACACCACGCAATGCATGCTCCCAGCAAATCAACCTATCAGTCAATCAACAGGTGTCTCGAACTCCAGCTTCGAAGAGCATAACACGCTCAACTGCAACATAGTTATGTGGAAAGGTTCGCTTCGTCACATCGTGATGTCGTCCATCCAAAGATTCCAGCCAACTGTTGTACAAACCATCCTTCCTCATCGATCAACGTTCGCGCCAACAAGGACTATCATCCAAGTCGGTCTGAGTCTGTCTGCAAGCAAAAGATAGATAGAGAGTGCGGTAAACTTTTGACTGATCACGATTTCCACCCAGAAAGGACGTCGCTAATGTGCTGCAGGAAATCCCGGAATGCCCAACACCGACGCCTGCTGTGCGACGAACATAAGGACAGAAATTACTACGTGTTTGTCAGTATCAGCTGAGCAGTCTCAGAGGAAGAACATTTACCTTCATAGGAGGGTAGCCAGGATAGTTGCCGTAGCCTTGGGGCTGGCCCATACCCATCGGGTAGACAGGTGGGGGAGGCGCTGGCCGGTAAGGAGTACCAGCTGGACCAGAGTTGTTTTGGCTTCGGCCCCAGCTAAGTCGGACTCGAGAGTTGCCGATCGGGTAGCCCTGCATCTGATTGATGGCCATCTCGGCGGCGTGTCGCTGAACAAATTGAACAAAACCGCAGCCCTTGCCAGGTGGGATTTTGACGTAGGTAATCTCACCGAAGCCCTGGAAGAATGATCGTAGCTCATCTTCAGTCACATATCCGGAGAGACCGCCGACAAAGACCGTGGTGTTGTTGGGGTCAGTGAATTGGTTCATTGGCTGTTGAGCAGCAGCACCACCGTAGCCGCCCATAGGAGGATAGCCCATTGGCGGGTAGCCACCCATTTGGTTGCCTTGCTGATGACCCTGCATACCCATTGGACCCATGTTGCCAGGGCCGCCCTTGTTCTTGGGAGTGGCAGTCGAGATGCGCATAGGTCGGTTGCCGCAGTAGACACCCTGCATCTCGCTCAAAGCACGCTGTTGGTCAGACTCGTCGGAGAATCGGACAAAGCCGTATCCGCGAGACATTCCAGAGAGCGGGTCGGTCATGATCTTGGCGGATTTGCAGGATGGGAATCGGCTCTGGAAGAGGGAGACCAAGACGTACTCATTGACTTCCGGACCAAGGTCGCCGACAAAGATGCTGAATTCTGGTCCTCGATCATCTCGTCGATCGGCAAGACCACCACCACTAGCCCAGTTGAGCTTGAATGGTCGGTTTGAGTTTGGCATCTGTTGGCCGTTGAGACTGAGAGCTTTGCCAGCAGCTTGAGGAGAAGCAAAATCAACGAAGCAATATCCAGCATTACTGCTACTTGAATTAGCGTTGAAGAGGTGTGAGCTGACACTGGTCTTGCTTACCCAGAGAATTTGTCGCGGATCATCTTGACGCTGACTTGTTCACCCATCTGGAACCAAAGGTTGCGTACAAAGTTCTCATCAATCCATGGCTCGAGTTCACCCATCCTGTTCACCCACGGTCAGTCTTGCTCAGGAACTGCTTTGTCGCATTGTCATACCAGAGAGTGGTCTTGCCTTCTTGACCTGGAGTTGGAGAAGCCATGCCTTGGCCATCTTGCGCAGGGTATTGCATCTGAGGAGCGCCAGGCTGATCACCAGGTTGACCTGGTGCGTTGCCATTTTGTGCAGGAGGCTGGCCTGGGGCACCCTCCGCCTGACCCGTAGGTGGGTATTGACCGTAGTTGTCGAGAGACATAGTGAAAGGCTCGGTTTGCGTGGGAGAAATTCGCTGGCTAAGGAGTTCAAGCAGAACGCTATTCGCCGCAAGTCAGCAAACAAGATCGGTATGCAAGGTATCGGTTATTTTGGGCAACGTCGCCAGGGTCGGACAGATCTGACAAGTAGATCGGTTGGTCTTGTGACAATGCGTGACGGATGATGGTGCTGGTGAATCGTGGGGAGAGCTTTTGTATGAAAGACGTACCAGTAGTTGTGACAAGATGTTCAGGATTATCCTTGAATGTATCAAATAACACTGAATAGAAGGTGCTCCGAATGTCTTAATCCAAAGCGCAGTATTGTCCAAGGTCAAAGGCTGATATGATTGTCCCTCGTTGAGCAGGTCTGCAAAGGACGGACGAAGAGGATCGCTGCAGTAGGAATCCGAAGTCGATATCTCTATATGAGGAACAGGTCAGCAAAAGAAGTGCAGGCGGATCACTTTGCAAACACAGTCAGTGAAGGCGGAGGTAATTTGAAGCTCGTATGACGTTGATCAAGGTGCAAAACCCTTGAGCGCGTTGGGCGCATCGCGTAGCTGCCCTAACATCATGTTTATCGCTTTCACCGCCTCTGTGAATAGAGTCTGCACTTGCTGAACATCCCATGGTGAGGTTGGGCATCGAGGTCGAGGAGCAGTAGCACAGCTGATGATTGGGCGCGCTTCACTACCATCCGCTTGTCGCCATTGCTCTGTATATGGAGACTTTCGCCGACTTCGCTGAGGTCTTCACAGGTGGCAGAGGGGATTGCAGACATACCAAGCAAGATTCTTCGCTTAGATATCGATGAAAGCCGAAAGCCGAAAGTAGCAGAGGCTGAACCCGAGGAAGCACTGCTTATTTAACGCCGTCGCTGACAGACAGTCAAGGGATGGTCAGAGCTAGATAAGCGACACTGAGCAGGAAGGACAAAATGATTACAGCCCCGAGAAAACAAAATTGCAGATTGTGTGTCGGATAAAGACGATTCAGAATGCGAAGAGGGGAGAAGGAAAAGAAGAGGGACGGGATTCTCGAGATGAGGTGAGTCTTGTATGGCGCAGGAAAGAGTTGCGCACAAAAAGTGGGATGGCCTGCTCAGAGCAATAAAGTGTGAACTTCGGTGGTAGCGGCCTCCACATACGAAAGGCTTCATGTGGCTATAGGTGCGCCAAAGCTTCGTGCTAGGGCACCGGAGATCACTGGAGAGCACCTAAATGTTGATGCAGGGCACTTGCAACAGTGCTGTACCCTGTCAAGAACCGCTGCAGCTGAGGACTGGCATGATGGAAGGCTGGACGGCTACGGAAACAGAAAGGCGCTCGGCTAAGTATGCAAATCATAGGCTCACTGATCATCCCGAGTACATAATGCCACGAGGATTTGACCTCACAATGCTGGAAGATAAAATTTTCCTGTAATGGTCCAGTGGTGGTCTATCATGCTCAAAACATGGTGCTTGGATCGTCAGTATGGTAGCACAATACTCCCCTGCAGCACGCAAGTATGAGCTTTTTGGAATTTTTAGTGACATCTCTTTGTGCGGCTGGCGCTTCACCTCACAATCAGCGACATGTTGGACTCGAAAAGTATCCATGTACCCGAGGCGCCGTTATGTTTCTGGAAGGATGACGTGATCAGAGCAATAGCCTTTCTCTCAACCTAGGCAGTCACTCGATGATAGCTGGTTAGCACAACTTGTCATCTGCTCAACTCGGCAGTTTCTATCAACAAGACTGCTGCCTAGATGCTGTTGTGCAACCAGCTTTCGAACCAAGTAGTCGTGCTGAACAGGTTAATGGGGCTCTCAAAAAGTCCAAGCTGGTTTGCCGGGCCGTGCAGCTTTCGCGTGTTGATTCAATGCAAGCAGAATTGCATGTTTACTGGCTTATCACTTGCATACCCGCATTGAGCCGTCTGGTGTCGGGTCACTTAAGGACTGCAGTAGCTGGAGTTGGCTGAGCTTGCTGCCTGAGGTTGACTATGCTATGATTGGCGGTGGCTCTCTCGCCTATCGCTTCTGTCGCATGTGCTTCTGCGGCTCTGCGCAAGCCACAAGCGCAAGCAGCGCAGCAGTTATGAGCAAACATGTTGATTGTACAATGGAAAGATCGGTTTGGTGTACCTCTTTTCATCTGCTCGTGTGGACAGCCACCGTTCTTCTAACTGTTCAGTATCGTGGCTAGTGTTGTCATGCAAGTCATCGGAGAGACATGCCGACTCTACGCCTTTAAGCCGTCAAGCTAATTTAACCTTTTGCGCCATTGACAAACTTTCCTTTTCTGAGCTCACAACACGCTCAGAGTACAACACTAGCTTGTCACTATAGCTCTGTCACTCTCTAGACGTCCAAGGTGACCGCTAGACGTTTCTGAGGAGCACTGGAGCGGGCATTTCGAATATCAATGTTATGCTACGCTTCATCAGAATTCAAATGTGCGGCCAAGAGAGCCTTGCTCATGCCGAAATCCTGCTCTTATCTTCGGTCGTGTTTCGGATCAATAGTCTTCATCTTCTTCCTCCTCATCGTTGACACTGTTGTTTCCGGCAAAACCAGGAAACGGGTCGGGGATCTGACCCTCATCTGGCGCCCACGAGGTCTCGCGCGCGAGATATACAATGTCAAGACTGTTTCAACGTTAGCATCCTGCTCAAACTGCTTCGGATATCAAACGTACTATCGCCCAAATTTAGCTCCTGCTTTTTTCAAAGTTCCCTCCACTTCGAAGCCCAATCTCTCAAGCCAAGACTTTTGCCAGCTTTCATACTCGTTTTCGTTCGTCTTGGCCAGAGCATTGCCCGTAACTCGTTGCCCCCTTTCCAATGAAATCGTTGCGGCTTTTGGTGTATGCCATTTCCGAACAAGAATAAGGAGTTTGTGAAGATCACGCCCTCCGCCTGGACCATACTGGTGTCGAATCAATCGGTCACAATAGAAAGTGCACTCGGTTTGTCGCATGTGAGCACGGTCACAGATCTCGAGCATCTTATCCATGAGACAACGCCCAACGCCCATCCTCTTGTACTTGACGTCGACATAAATATCCAGCTCGGCTGAAATGTGTTCAACAAAGTCGGCTGCTGTAAACTCCTGCGCACAACAGAATCCAGCCAGCTGTTCAATTCGTGTCATTGCGCGCTGCTTTCTATGCTTAGTGAGCAGATTGGCCTGAAGAAAGAGCTCCGCTCCACCACCGTCGTCGTCGTCAACCGCCCGTGCTCCTTTCTGAGACCTCTTTGCAGCCACAATGAAGGGCAGTTTTCCGCCTTGAGCCATTTCGAGTCGTTGCCGCATATCTGCTTCAGAGATCTCTCGTGTCTCTACGGGACGTGTTGTGTTCGTGATATGCCAGTTGTAGATTCGCGTGAGCTCTGACAAGTCGGCTTTAGTCACTGGTCGGAGGTATATGTTGAGTTTGGGGCGCGTTCTATTGATTCCAGGTACAGTGTTGGCAGTCTCTGCTGCAGCAGGAGCTTCCTTAGTTGGTCCATCCCCTAAAGTGGCGGACGCTGCTCGGGTGAGGGCTAAATGAGCCAACCAACCATTGATAAGATCTTGGCAGCTCTCGTCGTAGTGTTTGATGTTATCTGGATCCGTGGGATCAAGCTTTCCCCAGTCTCGATATGCGTCTTCATCAGTCGACCTCGAATACCTGATAGCGTCCTCTGGGTCATCTGTGTAGCCATAATATGCAGCATTGTTGAGATTGACTGTAGCGGTTCTTTCGACCATGGATATGCCGTCCGCATGATTTTTCAAGTCCATCAGTTGTTCTTCTGAAATGATGGTGTACGGTATGTCATTACTGAATCGTCTGGCCTTACCACCAGCCTCAGTCCAGAAAGGTAGCCATCTGTCAAATTCTGCTTTGAAAACTGGGTTGTTGTTATTGAACCTTGGGCGGTCGCTCCAGTCAGCAGGGGCTGGCAAGAAGTTACCATCCCAGTCCGCGATAGTCGTCTCCACAAGAACATCCGGTTTGGAGTTCAGAAGTTTGCCATACTGTTTGTCTGACACGTTACTGCCCCGAGTTACATCGCTCGGATTTGCTGAGCCCCAAGCATTGCTATTCGACTCCTCCTTTTCAGGTGCCATGGATTCTTTTGAAGCCCATTTGGAGCGCTTTGGCGAAGTAATTCTTTCCTTTAACGAAGTATCGTCGGCGTCATGAGGTTGGCTATGATCTGCAAGTGCCTGCGGGTGGTTGTTAATGTTATCAATAGCACCTGCTCGGCCCTCCGACGGAGGCATCTGCCACGACGCCTCAGGTATCTGTGACGAAGCGTCACGGATATTTTTGTAAGGAAGGTACTCTCCGCCTTCTTTGCTCTCTGTTACTGGGGATCCCTGGGCCCATGGTCGACGGGACATCAATGGTTCGTTGGGATTGATGGGCGTCCTCGCAAGATCCAGGTCTTTTAAGGAAGTAGTGCTGTACTTTTCCTCGTTTACCTGGCGGTTCTTGCTGCGACGCGCGATCTGCTTCAAAGCTACATCCTGCAGCTGTTTTAGCTGTGCTCCAGCGTCCATCTTGCCATTTGTTTGCGCCATTTTAGGCACCACAAAGTGAGGATCGATTCGTGACAGAGGAACTCCACCCTCACCCATGTTCTCTGGTTCCAGGTCAAGCTTATTGATAGCTTCACGTGCCGTATCCTCGATAGAGTGTACAGTGGAAGGGTTTTCAGCGTTGACAGAGTTTGTAAGAACTGAAAGCTTTTGCTGGCTCTGTACTAGTGCTCCAGTCTGGCATGAGTCTGGTCTCAAGATTTTATGCTCCGAAAGAGACACATGTGGGTGTTCAGAGGGACTCTGTACAGTTTTAGGTGGTGGTTTGGGGTCTGCGGTGTGCGGTGATTTATTATTTGAAAGGGGTGTAATGATTTTCGCAGAAGGCCAACTCAAGGCACTCGGTGCTTGCGACGGAGGCCGATGCTGAATGGGAGAAGTGTTCTTCACAACCGGCGGTTTTGCAGATTCTATGAAACGAGTCAGCAAACAAGATCTTAAGACTTTGAAATCATTCAGACCGTGGACGAGATCAGTCTTCTTACGCTGCGCTTGCGCCCGTGGATTGCCATAGGCGTTGATATCGAAGCCCGGCGAAGGCATTATGAAGCAAATACTTAGATAACGGAAAGCAGGACAAGACAATTGTATTCGACGCAAAATGAAGGAAAGAAGATTTGAGACGATTTTGGTGGGAAGTAGAGCAATCGAAGTGTTTATTGTGTGGGAGTTTTGGAAGTAGAAAGATTGATAACGAGGCTTTGGCATGAGACATGTCCAGGAGGGTACCCGACTCAAAGGCTCGCTTAATTTGCAAGAGTGAAGCCATCATATTGATAATGGAAAAGATAACTTACCAGACTAGGTCTGTACACAATATGATGTTCTGCTGTTAGTGTAATTACTCAACTCGACTTTCAATTCTCTTGCTCACTCGAAAGTCTTTTCCGCTTCAGAGGGTGGTGACACCGAGTGGTCGGATCCATATCAACTCGGTTTCAAATACTCTTATCAGCAGTCTCACCGTCGACCAGTCTATTCAACAAGCTGCCATAGGCTCGGAACTCTCCTCATTAATGCCAACAGCGAGGACTGATTGATGTCAGTAGTGTTGTCGAGGTTAGAGCTGCTGTGTCAAGGGCAGAGGTTCCCCATATGAATGCCGCGCTTGTACGAGCTCCGCTAGAGAACTCTTATTGGTCGACATAACTTTGGAGCAGAAGGAATCGCATGTGCCTAGCTGCAACTACTGTACTTGAGAAGGGTGGAGGTCGAACACTGCGAGTACCGAAGAATAATTACGTTGCATGAGAAAACAGTTGTAGCTCTACAACCACCGATAAAGACCGCTTTGACTGGGGCCTATCATTAAGCCACCATGTTGTCAATTCTTCGCAAGGCTCGACTCAAAGACAAGGAAATGCGTATACTGATGCTGTCAGTTACTTGGTGTACCCTGTAAGCACGGAAGAGAGGCTGATTTGGTAGAGGCCTTGACAATGCTGGAAAGACAACTATCGTGAAAAGGATCATGAACGAAGATGTAAACACGGTGAGCCCGACTCTAGGCTTCATTATTAAGACAATCGACTTTCAAGGGTGAGGATGGCAAAACTTTCTACACAAATACGTGCTAATCGAGGCAGGTACAAGCTCAATATCTGGGATGTCGGGGGTCAAAAGACGATTCGATCGTATTGGAGAAACTATTTCGAGAAGACGGATGCTCTCATCTGGGTAGTTGACGCTACCGATCGGTTGAGGATGGGAGATTGCAGATCAGAGCTCAGAGGCTTGCTACTCGAAGAGGTACGTCGAAGCCCTTTGTCGAGAACAAGGCTAATGTATTGATGGCAGCGCTTGTCCGGAGCTAGCCTCTTGATATTCTTGAATAAAACTGATATTCCTGGATGTATGAGCGACGATGAGGTGCATCAAAAGCTTGAGCTCAATCAGATCTCAACACACAGGTGGATTATCGTCAGGTGTAGTGCTATGACAGGCGAAAACCTCGAAAAGGGCCTTGCTTGGGTGGTGCAGGATGCTCGAGATCGCTTGTTCCTGTATTAGTGACGGATATATTGTTCGCGGGAGATGTCTTGGACAATTGGACAACGCTTTCGCGCTTACTGAAACAACACTAGTAGAACAGCGTCCAAGGGGGCCGCCAACGAGACCGTGCGCTCCAAATGAATAGCCGCGACTGCAACCACTGGGTGGTCTGTACTTGGTGCTCGCTTCAACGCATTTGAGAAAATGCGGAATTTTCTTTCGAGTTCGTAGAACAGAGAGACCTGTGTCCTTAGCGGAAGGGAAAGTTCGGAGCATTCAGTGAGGACAGGGGATTTGGAGATCGTCTCTCCGCAACGCGACCACAACAACTTTCTCAAAGAAAACATCCCACGATCAACAATACTGCACGTATCCGCTCGTTAAATACAGAGCACCACTATTTCCACCGTGTCGAGGGTTTTCCGGACGTCCCTTCGTTTTAGTCCATGGCTACCACAGTCAACATCTGAGCTGCAACAGTAGATCCTTTGGACAAATAAACATCAATTCTTTCAGTACAGCACCATGAGTACCACCAACGACGGTTCGGAATCGGTGGACGATTTCCTAGCAAGAATCGCCAATGTTAAAGAAGGGCGGGATGAAGCCGATGAAGCAAGAACACGTCGTATGGAGGAGGAAATATTGAAGAGTCGGAAGGAACGACAGGCAAGAAGAGCAGGTGCGACTTCCCCCAAACCGGTCAATCTTGGTTATACATGCTAATGATGCTTCCAGAAAGAGCGCGGTCACTATCCCCCTCCAAGACAGGGCCAGCGCAGGTCGCTTCTCCAATGCTTGATTCGCCTACCAAAGATCGAGCACTGAACCCTCCTGTTGATTTCAGTCCTCAATCCAAAACGTTATCACGATCGAAAGCTGTCACCGGCAGAGCATCGCCCACAAAAGACCCCGAAATACCTTCCTCACGCCCGCCGTCATTTCCAGACCGAGCGAACACCCCTTCGCACAGTCAGACCAATACGGCTGGCCTGACTCGAAGTGGCACGTTGTCCTGGCAGCAGAGACCAACATCAAGAGATGGAGCTCCATCAGGACAGAGGCCCTTGTCAAGCCTTGCTTCAATACGTTCTCCGCCTCCAGAATCATCGAAGACCGACTCCTCCGAAGAGCCTTCTCGCAAGGACATCGCAGCTTCTCTAGCCCAAAAAGATCCCACATGGTTCCGCCAGACCCAAGATCGAGGCTTGAACTCTGCAGCGTATAGGAAGAGCCAGGTGGAAGATGGTCCAACTGACATGCCGACATCGAAGAGCATGCAACTGCCTGGAATGTCCCAACATCGTGCACCCTCGAAGAGTCCAACACCAGACGACCGAACGCTGCAAGCCACCCCTCCTGTTCAGTCTATAAGTCAGGCCGACTCGGATAGATTCAAGCGCGGCAACACTCCCGACATCGCAGCACTGCGGAATTCAATGGTTATCCCTCCCACCCAACTGCGACCGACAAGTCAAGAATCCTACAGCAGCCGCCCCCTGAGCTTGAACAGCAGCAGCAACACCGAGTCCACTGCTGGTCCTGACAGATCATCGAGCATCTTATCGAGCAATCGGTCTCCCTCGCCCACCAAGGGTCTGGGTGGTTTCGTCGAAAGTGCCATGATGAAGCGCTCAGATAGCGTTAACAAAAGGTGGAGTGTGAAAGCCAATAGTGGTCTGAAGCGTGGAGACTCTGTTGCTAGCGGACGACCTCCAAGCTCTTTGCACACTCGTGGACTATCCAGAGATGCTCAAACAACAAGGGATAACACTCCTTCATCTCCGCTCGCATCGTCTCGACCCGGATCCAGTCATGTCCAGAATCCAGTTTCTTCTCCCGTACTCAAGGACGTCCCAAGCAAGGTTGAGCAGCAAGAAAATGTCAGCGACCGCGATGCCTCTACAAACCCGATTACGGAGTCTGCGCCTCCGGCCGAGCAAACAATAAGCAGACCGACAACGCCGCCGAATGATTCACAACTGGCGCGCAGTCCGTCAAAGACGATGGATTCACGAAGATGGAGTCCCACAAAGTCCACTTGGCTCGAAAGCGCCTTGCAAGCAGGGACCGAACCACCAAAAATCCAACCTTTGAAGGAAGCACAGCCGAAATGGAAGGTCGATTTGCAACGATCAAGGTCAAAAGCGAATCGAGATGTCTCTCCCGATAAGACGAAGCAGCCTGATAAAGAACCATCGGACATCGTAAAGCCGCTATCGCTGAGAAGGTCCGAAACCAATCCTGCAACTGTACAGAATGCAACTCCTCCAGCATTAAAAGAGCAACGAGAGCGACCTCCATCCCTTCCCAAACCAAATGGACTCAAAGCATCCAAAACCAGTGATTCGACTGCCTTGTCAGCTCCGACTTCCGACCAGTCAAAAGACATTCCTGTTTCCCTAGATGTATCGGAAGAGGATGTCGCAGTTGGTGGGGAAAAGGAGGAGGTCAAGGAACCAATTGTTTCTGAAGTTTCTGAAGTTTCAGAGAAGAAGCCACCTGCTCCAAAACCGAAGCCTCAAACACCACCAAAGACGGATTTCCGTGCCACACTCAGAAGCCGTACTCCTGGTCCGACCCCTACGACCGACAAAGAGCCAGAGTTCAAGTCCATATTCGGCAAGCTAAAGCGAACAACCACACAAAATTACGTGGCTCCTGATGAGCTCAAGAGCAATATTTTATCTGGTAAAGCGGCGCTCAATATCACTGAAGGTCCGCAGAAGACGAAACGAGTCGATGAGTTCAAGGAAAGTATCTTAGCCAAGAAGGAAGAAATGAAAACCTCTGTAACCAAACCAACCCAACAGACTGAGACGAAGGAGAAGCCGGAGGCACCTGTCCCGGAAGCTTTGGCACGTCGAAAAACCTTGTCCAAGGCAAGCGCTCCTAATCTAGCAAAAGCCGTATTTGCCTCACAACCCACGCCTTCCAAACCAGAAGTCAAGCCAAAGGTGGCGCTTAAATCTATGGAAAGCTCAACTCCTCCAACCCTAGTCAAGCAGGGAGAGGAACTGCCAACTCGTAGCACGCCGGCAGTGGCACCAGTGCGGGACACGGCGAAGACCTCGGAGTCTTGGTCCTACAAGGAGACGCCAACTCCCACTGCTGCATCAAGTGCCGATTCGCAAGCACGACTATTACCAGACGACAAGGCTGCTTCGGCCAAGTCTGGAGCCGTGGTAGCTCCATCTGTGGGTGGCGAGGCAGTGCTCCCAGCGAAAGCTTCATTCTCGCCAGGCATGGTAGAAAAACCTCTCAACACCGGCTCGTCTTCAAGATCAGTCGCTCCAGCAGTCACAACGACAGGAGGCATTTCTGCCAGCAGCAAACTTGCATCCCGGCTCAATCCGAACCTTGCCGCAATGCTATCACGTGGAAACAGCCCAAAACTTCCATCAAGTCCAAGTGCCTCAACCGAAGACCTTTCGAAGACCAATACTTCGATCGGGATTTCGCCGCCGTCAACTAACCAATCGCCAGAATCCTTGACGCACATGACGAAAGGACGCGCTAAAGGCCCGAAACGACGAGTGCCCAAAGTAGAAACTCCCCAGGCAAAAGAGCCAACTCAGCAAGCCACAAA
>JAPDRQ010000123.1:0-91774 GCA_030247915.1 Neophaeococcomyces mojaviensis
CTTTATCTTGCAATTCAACATAGTTTCGCACGCCCGGATAAAGATGAGATAAATGTACCGAGAGAAGCTATACTGGCCAGGTATCTTCTACACAACTCTCGTGGCCTGGTCGAGTTGACCAAATCTGAGCCTCCAGTTATTCAATTCATCCATGAGACCGTTCGTGAGTTCCTTGTTGGCAAAAGTGGACTTTGCCGTGTGGATCTTGCGCTAGAAGTGAACTTGCTGGGCTGGAGTCATGCGAAGCTGGCGCAGACATGTTTGTGCTATTTTAGCCGAAATTATTTAAGTGTTGCCAAAAGTCGACACGGATCGAACGGACAGCTTTTGTTACTGCCTTCCCAGCTTGAGCAATTGTCGAAGCAGACTATCGAGACCGAGTTGCCTTTCATGGAGTACGCCATTTCCAGTTTCTTCGCACATGCTGAATCAGCTCAGCGATATGGTATTCCACAACTGGCTTGTTTGAACCTGTTGAGAACGGTGGACTATAGACTAAATCGTTACTGGATCTCTTTTCGGAATGTGTTTGAAAAGTTCATTGTCCGTCGTTATGATGAAAGAGTAACAACACTTTATGCTGTTGTTGATCAGAAGTTACCACATCTAACCAGAATTTTGGCAGATGAACATGCTATGATTAACTCGAATTGTGGCAGGCATGGGAATGCTTTGAAAGCTGCTTGCCATGGGGGCAGTGAAGAAATTGTTCAATGTCTGTTGAATCATGGTGCTGATGTCAACGCAATTGGAGGCGAGCACAAGCATGCTTTGCTGACGGCCACTGCCGCCAAGCAGTTTCATATTGTGCTGCTATTGTTGAGCTTAGACATACCATGGGAAATTAATCTTCTTAACAAAGTGTTCTGCAAGTCCACCGAGCAGAAAAGTGTCCAGCGCTTATTGGAGATGGGAGTGGATGTCAACTGTGTGGGTAACAGACTCGGAGGTACTGCGCTTCATGCTGCAGCCTCGAGAGGAGATGCTGATATTGTGAGTCTTCTACTCAAGGAGGGAGCCAACATCAACTTAAAGGACATCTTTAGTGAAACAGCACTCTACAAAGCAGTCCAGGTTCGAAAGATCGAAGTCATCAAAATTCTTTGGGCTCAAGGCGCCGATACTAACGCTAAGAATGCCTACTCGCATTCTCCATTGGCAATGGCTGTGGTGAATGCTAACCATGAGGCGAAGAAACAATTGCTTGGTACTCCCAGCATATCGTTCAAGGCACCAATGCACGATCAATTGAGACTTGTCAAATTGCTGCTCGAGTTTGGCGCTAACCCTGACGATCTAAGACATTATCCTGTTGTATTTCTATTCATTGCTGCAATTTACCTCCGCCACTTTGAGCTCTGTAAAATCTTCATAAATGCAGGCGTAAAGTTGCCAGACGACTCATGCTATGGGAGACTCTTTCCAGAGGAATTTTGCAAGGGGTTGGAAGATCTAATCGATTTTTTGGCAAGCAGTGATGGCAGCCATCACATTAAAAAGCTTCGATCGTTACAGAGCAGGCTTTCCACCTAATAGTACGAGCGCTAGAGGTTGGCAACACAGCAATGAACTAGCCTGATAGCAGGAATACTGTCAAGATCGTCCTTGTTTCATGGTTGCGCATAACCTGTTCGTTCATGTTGAGCGGTTAGGAACTCCTCATATCATACTAAACCAGCCAATGCGCGTCGTAAAGGTTATGGACGTTGACAACTGTGGTGTAACTCCAACTACAATCGATACGTTCGAGCGAGGCAAGTAAGCGCAGTCCAACAACTTTTTTCAAGCATACATTCGTCCCCCCTCAAATACAAGGCATGGAGAAAAGGCGCGCAAGATTGTTAGGTTGTAAAGTTGCACGGAGTACAGTGACGAGCTTCTTCGTGAAGCATATTTCAGGAAAGCAGGCGTTGCAGTACGCTCAGGAGTATCTGCCCATATCTTCAAAGACGTTCGGCACAGCTAAACAAAAAAGGCTTTTGCCTTTGTCGTGTTTATTCTCTCTGATATCCTCTACACACTTCAAACTGCTCCCATACATCATCTTTTACTACTAACACACTTGCGTATCAACTCTTTGCATGCTTAACGCACATCATGTCTTTCTCCTACCACATTTCAATGGTTAGTGCGATAATGCCCCTTAGATGACACGAGTCATGTTGTTGCGTGCATTCTCTCGAAAAGTTCACTGACTTCCCTTTCAAATTCAATGTGGTTGACAGAATCAAGTGGCTCGTAACTTATGTGTTTCTACGAACAAAGCTACAGAGCAAGTCTGGTACCATGTTATCCAACTGTGATTTTCCAGTACTAGAATAAGTTGATGATTTATGCTTCTATGCGCTGGACTGCAGGCATAAAGATGTCCACCACCAGATGTTAAGTGATTTTTGAATGTGTTGTGGCCGTTTTGTCCTATTTCCTCTGGGTCATGGGAAGTCCTTTGAGCTTTACACAATTTTCGATGTGGTGGCGTAGTGCTTGCTCAGTCTGTCACATCGCTTCCGAGTGGAATTGGAAGTTGAAGCGGATGGGTGAGCCGTCTGTCCCCTTCTGAACTTGTATCATTCGTTTTGGTGGGGGGGGGGGGGGGGGGGGGGGGGGGGGGGGGGGGGGGGGGGGGGGGGGGCGCTTGAGATGGTGTTGGTCATGAAGCTGGGACAAGAGGGTCTTAGGAAGATCACTCAAGGTCGACTCGGGCTGGAACAAGTATTTTCTTTGAAAGATTGACCTAATAACAGCTGTGCTTGTGGCTTGGGATAGTGTATTCTCCGTGCATTAAAGGGGGAAAGGTCGAACCAGTGCTCCTGGTTAGGGGATCGGAGCGTCTGTGGTAAGAGTGTGAGATGTGCTTAGCGCTGGTGGAGGAGACAGTCACGAATGAATGCTGTGTAGGATGGTAGGAGGTGGTAATGTCAGATGCGATAAGGATTGTGGACATTGGTATAAGGAGGTGCATGGCACTCTGCATATAGCTTAAGGCCTGCAGGCAGCAAAACCCATTGCACTATTTTACTAATAGTCACAGCTTGACCATCGACCAGATTTTCGCATAGTGCCATGTTTTGGCCCTATTTTCATGGAACTAGGATGCACCATAGTGCACGGTCCACTTGAGGTGTACTCAGCGACCTTCGAACTGCTTTGTTGCGTGTTCAGCCTGATGCACACCATCCCAAATATCCGGGCCAAGATCCGTGACTTCTCGTGTTAGCGCCTAGGGAAGCGTCATCTTCTTCGATCAGAAATAGCTGTTTAGGAGAGAAGATCTCTGCTGTAGACGCGTTCTTTACCGAACCTGACCGCAGCAACCACCGGCCTAGCATGGCAGTCAGATACGGCGTGCAATTTGGACATAGTCAGATGGAGTGGAAAGCAGAGATATGGATATTTTGAAGGAATGTAGACAATTTCGATGTGATGATATCTCTAAAGTGGGAAGTGTAGCCTGAGTGAAGCTGAGGTAGTCATGGTCTACAAAGCCGTGTAGATGCTAAGCTCGCGAGACGCCTGTAATGCTGTGAGAGTGCTCCAGGATGGTTCTATGGCTGAAGCTGTTTTGTGTTCAACACCGAGATGAATCGGATGCGATCAGGAGATCTCGGGTGTGGGCTTCTTTGCGGGCATGTCAGAGCATGCAGTGAGGAAGGCTCACTTGAATTTGCCCTCCTCATTCATCTTTTCAGCCTCCTTACCCATCTTTGCCATCCACCGATCGACTAACTCCTGGTTCTCTTTCTTCATCTGCTTGGCCTGGTCTTCGGCGACGTTTAACTGTAAATTGAGCGTTGCATTCTCGTCCTGCACATTCACCAAAAGTTTTGCCTTCCCACGGAGTTCTTCCTCTCTGTCTCTCAGCCTCATCGCAAGCTGAGTATTGCTGTTTGTGAGGCTCGAGATCTTCTTCTGATCACTCTTTGACTTGAGCGAGATGGTCTCAACCTCCTTCTTCAATGACTCGAGCTGACTCTGCAGATCTGCTCGGTCCTGCTGTGCTTTCGCAAAGTCCTGCCTCAGCTGGGCGGTTGCAGCCGTATCATTGCTAGGCTGAGGAGATGAAGCCTGACGACGGAAAGCGTAGCTCACCAGAGGGGCAGGAGGGGGGGTGCTTGGGGGTGCTTCGGCTTTCGCACTATCACGAGCTTTGCGTAGTTCTGCTCTTAACTCGGCATTGTGGTCGGCAAGAGAAGTACCTGTAGAGTCAGCATCGGTGCTGTGCTTCAAACACACATCCTCACATCTGTCATAGATCTCGGCATCGGCCTTCTCGAGTTCGTCTCTTGCTTTCAAAGCAGCCAGATATTGGCTTTTCCAGTCAGCCATGTGTCAAGCGCGATCTCAGCCCATGATTGCCGTAACAGCCTACTGATGGGCAGGCTATGAGTCTGCATAGGCAGCCATAAGTGTCAAGCTTCTCGGAGTAGTGTGCTTGGCTGCACAAGGACAAGTTTGAGGCAGGACGAGTATTTTGTCTAAAGGCAGCCGCAGTCGACAAGTGCCAAATGTGGTTAGCGTACTGATCGTCTGGCACCTGCCACCTGCACAACGGTTTTGGCGAGCGCTTGCATCATGCATCGCCTGCAGCTCCATCTATCATCGATATCTTCGAGTTGACAACTGCATGCCAGCTGGCACAAAATATTAATATCGAACACTATTTGTTTGTCGTGCTTCTTCTCACGCTAGAAGCTCTTTCCGTCCCGTTCGCTGGGCTTTAATCGCAACGATACATATCTCCAAGACTCGCAGAAACAGACCTGGTTCAGCTCAAATTCATTTTGAAATCAACCCAAAGCCTCCGTTTATACCACCCTGCCCGGCGCAGTAGCGCTATCCGTCTACCATGGCATCGCGCAAGAAGGTTCTACTCAAGGTGGGTACCGATACAGGGAGCCGCGATGTGAGAACATTGCTAAACAGTCCTGCAGGTCATCATCCTCGGTGACAGCGGCGTGGGTAAAACCAGCTTAATGAACCAATATGTACGAACACCTTGCGAAGGAACTTATCTAGCACTGCTGATTGCGCTGCAGGTCAACAAGAAATTCAGCACTTCCTACAAAGCCACTATAGGTGCCGACTTCCTTACCAAAGAAGTGACAGTAGACGACCGCATCGTTACCCTCCAACTCTGGGACACCGCCGGTCAAGAACGCTTTCAGTCTCTCGGCGTAGCCTTTTACCGCGGCGCAGACTGCTGCGTCCTAGTCTACGACGTCAACAGCCCCAAGTCCTTTGAAACGCTCGACTCCTGGCGTGACGAATTCCTGATTCAAGCAAGCCCGCGAGATCCTGATAACTTTCCATTCGTGGTGCTTGGAAATAAGGTAGATATGGGCGAAGAGAGAAGGATGATCAGCCAGAAGAGAGCACATGCATACTGTCAACAGCGGGGCCAGATGCCGTACTTTGAGACAAGCGCCAAGGACAATGTGAATGTCGAGCAGGCTTTTGAGGTCATTGCAAGGAACGCGCTGCTTCAGGAGGAAAGTGAGGAGTACGGAGGGGACTTTTCGGATGTGATAGATATTAACCTTAATCCGGAGAGGGATGGATGTGCTTGTTAGTGACATTAGTCACGAGCGAGGAACAGCGGTCAATGAAGCCAAGCAATCATCTGTTGCAATATTTGAGGCCTTGTACCCGGACCATTGCTCTGGTGTCTTGCATTCTGAACCATTTTGATGATATATACTGTTCGGCAAGCAGGCGTTCGGAGCAAGCATTCTCCAAGTGGTTACAGCACGACCGGTGCGATCGAATAGGTAGTACAATGGCAGGCGAATCCTCTTTGATGGCAGTCACTGTGACATTTGCTTCAATTGTAGAGCTTGGCTGATTGATGAAGTCTGACCGGACATGCATTGACTCCTAGCATCGAAATTCTGACCTCGTCGATCCTGAAGCAACCTATGAATGCACTCAGTATTAGGTCTTATCCATGAGACATAAAATACATATAATCCAGTGCCTTCCCAACAGACACGTGTGGGTGTTCACTGATGCTTGCTCACTCACGCAACCTAGAAGGACACCAAATCAAGCCTACCAAAATCTAAACAGGCCTCGCCAGTTTCGACTCCCAAGCCTTTAAGACAAGCCAACTCGTGGTAGGAAGATTGACGGGCAGGGGGGTTCGAGGAAGGTAGTTGGGCTCCTATATGTAATTTCACATAGGTGTTCATTCGAGCTGCCGGTTGAGAATCAACTGTCCTGAGGATAGGTAGAGGGAGTTTGAAGTCAAGAAAATCGAGGTTGCCAGTGCCTTCACTGCTGTCCTGTTCGAGTCAGCGTCTTCCCTTACTGAAACATAATTTGAATAGCCTTTTCCACTAGCGCAGCAACATAATCATGAATCTTCAATAGTATTGATGATGCTGACGCAGTACAGACAAACATGCACATGGGATCTCAGCGACCTTCTGCTGCCCGTCCTGATGCGTACCAATGCACAACTCCCTTAGCCCAACAGAGAAAGGGAAGAATATGACAACGCACTCCTTCGTTGCCTTGAAAAACCAGCAGTACTGTAGAACCATTTGCGTTCACATTAACCGCTCCATATCCGTGGCCTCGATCCTGCAACTCTAAAGAACTTTTCTTCTGTGGATGTTGGTCGGTTGATGCCGGTCAAGTCGGTCATGTCGCGGAAGAATAGAAAAAGGTATTAGGACAGAATGTTGCACAGCGACCCAACCCAGGTACAGCGGGCCTTTCGTCAGAGTGAGCTCCACGAAAACCACGTTCTTCGAGGACATAGTGCAAGGCAGTGTAAGCACTATGCTGCTGAGGAACACGCGGGCCACCTCGAAGTCTTTTGCTTCGCACAATGGGCGAGAGCGCTTACCACGCCCATACCTTGAGCTATCAAAGAGTTAGTGATTTAGCTATTGTTCGAGCTTGAAACTTACATATGAATCCCATGATCCTGTGCACAAGCTGATTCCATCATCACTGACGCCGAGACAGCTGACTCTGTTTTCATGGCCGCTAAGAGAGCCAACCTTATCACCACGCAATGTATCCCAGACCTGAAGCATATTAGCGTTGATCACAGTACGATCGACATATTTCGGCTCACCTTGCATTCAAAGTCGTCGTATCCAGCAAACAGCAGACGGCCTGATACTGAGAATGCAACAGATGTGATGCCGCATAGAACTTGCTCGTTCTGAGTCTCATTAGCATGATCTTATTTACTGTAAAGGTTCGGCGACTCTTACCTGATATGCCATCAACTCTCTATCAGCTCGAATATCGAACAGCCTGCATGAAGCATCGTCGGAACCGGTGCCGAAAGCATTTCCGTCGGGGAAAAACTGTATTGCGTTGATGTCGGACTCATGGCCTGCGAAGGTTTGCACAGCCTTTCCTGTTCGAACATCCCAAAGCTTCGCGAATGCGTCGCATGCTCCAGAAACAAAGACATTGGTGTTGGTAGGGTTGATGCTGATGCTCATAACGTCTCCAAGATGATCGGCAAACTCGGTGACCTTGCTTCCCGTCTCAATGTCCCACATCATGCAAGTCATGTCACCAGATGATGTGATGATCTTCCTGTCGTGCATGAACCGACAGCACGAAATGTATCCAGAATGTCCTGACAGTTCCTTGGCCACACGTGTCGGCCCTTCTCTTGTTGATAGATTGTAGATCGAGCAGATGTTGTCGAGACCACCACATGCCACGTAATTGCCGCTCGGCGCGTAAGCGCATGTCATGACCCAGGACGACCGGAGAGGAATGGCGTGGACTTTGTTGGTTGTGTATGCATCCCAAATGATTAACTTCCCATCCTGAGAAGCCGAGACCAGATGCCTTCGATCCTTTGACCAATGCATAGCGTATATCTTTGCCAAGTGTCCCTTGAGCGTCCTCCTAGGCCTCATCCCTATCCGAGGCAGTGCCTCTGTGTGTTGCTGCGCAACTTGCTTCACTACGATCAATTAGTAATTGGAATCATATCTGAATGGAACAGAACCACGAACAGCTCGTATCTGCTAATTCATCCTTCTTGCGCTTGATTCTGTCTTTTAGGCCTTCAGCTTCCCGTCTGGCAGCCGTAATTTTCGCCTGCATCTGCTCGCCCGTTATATCTGTCGACATTTTGCCGCAATTCGTCCTTCAGGACGTGTTGCTTGTATCAAGTGCTGAGCGAAACCAGTGTTTGATGGTCGGAATGGAAGGAGGAAGATTGAGTTGAATCTTTGTAGAGCTTTATCACCTGTCGAGATGAGATGAGTGTCTATAGCTGGTTGTGGCAGTTCAGGTTGCGGCACAGCAGCCTCACTAATCAATGTGTCCTTTGAGACAGCTTTAAGGGTATCGAGATAGTGACAGACTCCGAACCAGTGTGTTGGTAGTCTTACGAGAAAGGCGCACGTCAGTCTCGTGTATGGCGACGAGGAGGATGTAATGTGAGGAGAGAAGATGGTTGTGCAGGATGAGCGCAACGGCAAGATTGTGGCTCTAGCCGTCTATAGAAATGCTAGTTTCGAACGAGGATCTGCTGAGGTGCCAAAATGGAGGAGCAGGCAGGCGTAGTCAAATGGAAAAGTGTATTTCCAATGCTGCAAATACCCGGCACTCCTGGCAGAACGACAGCTGCAGCAGAATTATTGGCAGCAAAACCAGAAGAATAGAGTGTGCATTGGCATTGATTAGAGATGCCTCCAGAGCGGTCCCATCTCGGCAAAGAGCCCAAATGCACCTGCTGCAACCTCCCTTGCTTACTACTTTGGATACTCCAGATACTCCTCATTTCAAGCTTTCCACGAGCTCGGGTTTACTTCCTGGCTCTGCTGCTCCGTTCTTGCTCAAATAGCTGGCTTGAAATCATGGTTACTGTACGCACAGGTGACTAGCACTTTGTGCATCGCAACAATAGCTTTGTAAACGTGAATGAAACTGATTGTGCTTTGGAGTACGAGGTGGTGTTATTCACTATTCTGTAAGTGTGCGCCATTCGCATCTATCGCTTGCGTCTGCGCGCTATCCATCAGTTCCCCGAAACCAACAGGAGTATTAGGTGCAGTGGTTCAAAGACCATTGATTTCCGTCCTCCATCAGACCCCTGCACGATGCTACTTGCCTTAAGAGCTCCGATGAACATGGTCATCTACATCTAACAGGTTAAACAGTGGAAAGGACATGGATTCACATCCTTGTCGCATGACTTCTCATCGTTCAGCCAACTCTGTAGTGATGATGTACTTCATGCCAGAGCAAATCAGTGTTACAAATATAATGGGTTCGCCGTCCACGATCAGCATCTCCCAGCTAGCCGTTCCCCACTACCGACTGCTTGGAGCTCTTGTGCAATTTTCGGGCGTAGCCGATTGATCTTCATTTCCAAAAGGCTGCTCCGGTTCCATCTTGCGCGCTAGTGGGGTGTTTGTGGCGATCGCACGGAGTCCAGGTAGGCTCTGCAATTCTCCGTGACGATACATTAACGATGATGGACTTTTATCAATCGTGCAATGTCAATAACATCTGGGTGGTCACGCAGAAGAGTTAAATGAGAATCGCGAGTGTCGTGGCAGGCGGGTACTCTGGGATATGAGGTCAGGCACAAGATTTGGATGTCTTGTCGTAAGCTGTAGATTATTGTGCTGTGGGAAACAAATGACAGGATATGAGTGGTGGTATCGTTTCGAGCGTGAATTGATCCATTACAGAACAGTGCTGTCTATTAACGTCCCAGACCCAAGGACCGTGGCCTTAAGCGAAAGTTCCAGATTAGCCGATACCTTTTAGTCCATGGTTTGGCTGTTTCAAAACTGATTGCATCTTGAGGCGATTTTGATTCCATTCAACCGAAACGCACCACAAGCTTGAGTTTGGACATTTAAAATAGCACGCTTTATCGATGTGATTCACCTGCATGAAATGTATAGATAACTTGAAAGAGAGACATTGCTGCTTGTGTGTCTCGTGATTGGTCTCGCAGCCGCCGAAAATCCAAGAATAGTGATGTCGTAGCGGAAAATCCTTATTAGTCTAGAAGACGCTGCCGTCCGACGCGCTTGTGCTGCGAAAGGCGGCATGAATTGCAATGTTGTTGATTTTGTTGCGCAGTTGATACCAGTTTAGGATGGGCATCCAACAGATGAGGACGAACTGCAGTATTCTTGGATGCTCCTTTAAGATACAGCAGCGTCCTCCAAAAACATGCAGCGGGATTTCTTTTGCAAGGCTGCGAGAAGGTAATTGGGTATTCAATGGTTGGATGGGCGGGAAGCGCACCATACATTTCTAATGTGGTTTGAGAGTGAATTACCAATACTCTGCAAATTTGAAGGTGTGCTACGAAAGAGCTTGACTCGGGTCTGTTGGGAGGTTAGATCTGACATGGCATGGGAGGCTTCTTCTGTCAGTTTTATGGTTCGACAAATATGCTCTCGACTGGTTCCACTGATAGTGCACGAATAGTGACAATGTGATTCATCTTGTATAATTCTATGAACAAGAACATGGCCTCGGCAGGTGGCCAAGAACAATTCTGGAAGGCTTTGAAGTCGAGGTTGGACTAGAAGTCGAGTCAGCCATGGGGGGACGCCGATTGTTCGCATTGTCCCACTAACGTGGTTGACCTATCAGCCACTCCTGATTGAGCGCCTGTAGCCACTTCTTTCATTTTTGGGCCACTAATCTTAGGGCGAGTGTCTGCGCTGTTTGACAGCCTGAGGCGTCTGGTTCTTGGTTAGTTCATCCAAACCTCGCCGCTCCCTCTCTTCTCAACCCGTTGCTTTGGTCATCAACGTCAACTTTCCATCTCGTTCGCAAATCGAAATCGCTTACCAACTCCAGGACTAACTACAATCACACAGAGTTGCTCTTACTGCCTCGTACAAATAATTGAATACCTCCCGTGTACTAAGCTTGCACACTCGAGTCACGAAAACCTCCGGGCCGAATCTCCTTCTCGCTGTTTGCAACACGATTTAGACCTTCATAGTCTCACTGCAACAGACAAACCTAATCGAACGTTCAAAATACTCACACTGACTGGGTCGTGTTGCCGAAAACTGAATTTCAAACTTCAAAGAATATTACCTGTGGTGGTGGCCCAAGTTCGAGGCATTGCTGAAACGCGCGTTGCAGAACCTTCAAAGGTACGACTGCATTCACCATATTGATGGCATTGTGAGATCACAACCACCATTGAAGTTGCGTCACCAAGCGAGTTGGCTTGCGGCTCGAAGTCCGAGTCCCTAAGTCTGAGCCAGAGTCTGATCTATTCACCAAAACCCCGAAATTTTATGATTGGCGATAACATCAAGGAAGCGTTCTTAAGTACAATTCGGCATAACTGAGCATATTCGGGTTCAAAACTAGCTCACTTATCTATATACCCAACATGAGAGAGGTCAATTTTAGTATTCCCAACGGAAACAAAGCATCCGTCCACATCACAGCAGCACTCTACGATCGAAGAGCTCTCGACTGCACGTCTACTCTGCCCTTGATCAATTCTCTCAATCACCTGGCATATCTGACAACTTCCTCTGCGCGCATTCGAGACATCCTCACGGTCGATGGCGGCGTGGAAAGACTTGTTTGCCTATTGAAAGAAGGCAGGAGCAAGGATGAAATGCACATGTGGAAATGGAACCTCGCTTTTCAATGCGTTGTCAATATAGGTGTTCGAGGGACAGAACCAGTCCGGACAAGGGTGGTGGAAGCTGATATGGTTCCTGTGATTGCCACGATACTGCATGATTACATACTAGTCATCGAAAGAGATAGACAGAAGGTGGATGGCGAGAGGCATCGAAATCCGGCAAAGACAAAGTCAAGTGGCCCTAGAAGTGCCAGACTACCACGAGACTTGGCACAAGAGCAGGCAACACATACTTCCTTCTTGGAACATCAAATGACAAACTCGGATAATCGACAGGCCCGACGTCAAGCACCACCGCCATCTCTTGAAATTGCTCAATCCTTCACCGATCGCTTCAATGCAGGGGAACCGAGCCAAACCATTCCCCCTCCACCTCCACCAGCTCCAGCTATATTCACTTCACCGCCAGAGCGAACAACATTCCCGCGTCCAAATCTGCAACACCAAAACCGCAACCATGATGGAAGAAATCACCGGACCATCAACGCGGGGCCTGCAACAAGTGTGCCGCCAGCTGATAACGAAGAAGCATTTTCACTGCGTCCTGTCCAAGACTCCGATCGTCTCCCATCAATGATCGCTCCGCTTCATTCAGGATTTATCTCCAACCCTGACTCTCCCAGGACTCCTCTTGCACCTGTGAACCAACGAGGAATACTATTACCAACAGGTCGCAGGCTTCGAAGACCTTCGATTCGACATCAGCTCTCAACTGGCGATGATGTAGACATGGAAGACGTAAATACGTTGGTCGAAGCAACGACTGTCGAACAAGAAACCAGAGACCGACGTGACCGAGGCAGAAATGACGACGGAGAGTTGACTCCACGAGCTGTACCAGAAGAAGAACCGGATCTGCTGAACTTGACAATCCCCGGCACCCTCCCTCCAGAACAAGACAACGTAGACATTGCACAACAAACGCCCACGGCAGCTACAGCTTTAGAAGCGCTTCTCAACCCACCACAAGACACTAATGGTAACTCACCTGCTCTAAACGGCCAACAACCCATCCCTTCACCTGTTGTGCCGCTTAACCCTTATACCAATCTCTACCTTCGCACACCAAATCCAAACAACGTCATCATGCCTTTGATGCCACGCGATGATGACGTCTTGATGGGCTTGCAATTATTGGCCTATATTTCGAAATATTGTGACCTGCGACACTACTTCCAGGCAACCCATCTCGTTCCACGCTTGCGGATCGATCGAGAGGTTGAAAAAGTTTACGGATCTATTGGTGAACACTTGCCTGAACCCACTGAAGACGAGATGGAAGAATACCTGCAGCCCGACGATGTCAACATCTTCCCACTTGTTGAGAAATTTACAGTACCTCACCACTCAAAGGACATGCAGTACTGGGCTTGTGTTGTTATGAGGAATCTTTGCCGCAAAGACGATGCCCGAGGAGGAACGCGACAATGTGCTAATTACAAGTGTGGCAAATGGGAGGAATACACACGTCAATTCGCAAAATGCCGTCGTTGCAAAAGGACAAAATATTGCAGCAAGGTAAGTCTTCTGTACCTTCTCGCTTTGAAACGAAACTAACATTTCACCTCAGGATTGTCAGCGAGATTCGTGGAGCATGCACAGACATTGGTGTCAGCTCACACCTCAATCAACGACACAGCCTTTGGGCCCATAACGAATGAGCATTCAGCATAGCGATGGTGCATTGATTTAGCAATTTTGAATTTCCTGGATGCAGGTAGCATCTTTACGATTTGAAGTGAAGCGCGAAAGCCATAACGATTATTTTGAGGCTTGATTTATCATTGTACAGCCCCAGGTCGACGGCTCTCCTTACAGTCATAGGAGATGACCATTCCATAGGTAGTGAACAAGTTGATGGAGGGCTTGACTAACGCCCCGTCACTGGTAGCACACATTCTTCAAAATCTGATGATTTAACAGACTAGTACTACACCTCCTTGTATTTTTGAAGACTATGCTTAGGTTCAGAGCGAAAACAATAAGTGACCAAGATCGTGCCTTGTTGACAATTTCGAAATTATCAAACATTCGCCCTATCATCGGAGCTTGCCGTCCTCGTACAAGCGCTTCATCAGCTATTTGTTTACTTATTCTTCGTGTTTCTGAACTATTTCACATGCCTTCTCTTTCAAGCCTGGAAATTGAACAGGCTGTCGAATTCCAAATCGTGCCAGACGCCACTTCATTGCCATGGGATCAATAGAACCTGCACCGTCGCCTCGCATCAGACTTCCTGTGTTTGACATCTCCGAGCCGTCAGAAAGAATCGCTAAGCAAATCGTGCAAGCTGCTCACTCTTATGGCTTTCTTTATCTCGACCCAAATGGCACGCCACTTACGGAGGAGCTAGTAAATCGTGAATTTGAGCTTTCGAAGCAATTCTTCTCCAGTCCCACATCGGAGAAGGAGCATTGCAAGATCGGACCGGACAATCGTGGCTGGACGGGTATGCACAATGAGATTCTCGATCCTGCCAAACAGCGCAAAGGAGACTTTAAGGAGGCATTCAACATGGGCGAGTTTGGAGATGATGGACAGCCTAGACAGAAGATGCCAAAGCGCTTATGCGAGGTATCCACACTCGTGCACCTCTACGAGTTCGAGAAGGCGTGCAGACAGACAATGCACAAGCTACTGGACTTGATCGGCCTTGGTCTGGAGATAGATGGAGACGATAAATGGTTTTCAAGTAGGCATGGAAGCCCCAGCGGATGCACGGTGAGGCTGCTGCATTATCCAGCCTTACCAGAAGATACAGAGTACTCTCCAGAAACAGATGTTCGCGCTGGCGCACATTCAGACTACGGCAGTGTCACACTGCTGTTTCAACGACCTGGTCAGCCGGGACTTGAAATCAGACCACCAGATGGATCAGATACTTGGTCTCCTGTTCCCCCATACCCGCAGGGCTACGATGAGACGTCAATGCCGCCGATTCTTGTCAACATGGGTGATTTGATGAGCTATTGGACAAATGGATTGCTTAGAAGCACAGTACATAGAGTGATATTTCCGAAAGATACCAAAGGAGGTCGGGATCGTTACAGTATTGCATATTTCGGCCATCCATCCGATGAGACCGAACTGGTGCCGGTTCCAAGCCGTCTAGTCCGAGAACATTCAGAAAGTACGAAGGAAGGGAAGGATGAGGATCAGGGGAGTGGATCACTGGCTCATGGATATGGTGGTGGTATGACGGGCGAGAGGAGTATTACCGCTAAGCAGCATCTGTTAAAGAGATTGAATGCGACATATAGTCATCGCATGAACAAGGAGGAAGAAGTGTCATGAAATCGTGATATCAGGAGTATACAAAGCTCTGGATAGCTCAGCCTCTCTTTGAGTGTCAAGGGCTAAGACATAGTTCATTGCGGGTATCCTCGCTTGCCTCGAGGAATAGTCATAGATGCCAAAATTTATTCTACATACCACGTACTTGAATGAAAAGTTGCAAAAGAACTAAATATGGTGGGATTAATTTACTGAATCGCTAACTCCCAGAAGGTCTCAGATTAAAACATCTCACAGGCAGGAGTTCGTAGTAGAATGGCAGGTATCGAAGCTGAAATGAAGCAAGATCATCAGTGAAAGGAGGAACCGACTTTCTCAAAGTACCCCGCGTTGCAAGCTAGGTTAGCGCCTCGGCAAGGGCCGACAGCGAGGCTAAAATGTTCCTGCATTCTGGGGTCTTTTTGGCACATGGATTTCGATTGACCTGCAACTGCGCCTGCTTGGAAGCAAAATACGGCATATATCTTGTTGTTGACGGCGCTGCGTCATTGGTAGCTCCTTCATTCGAACTACAATACCGAAACCCTTCCATTCGTCGAGTACAACTTTACCATTCTTACACTCCTTTCAACATGTCTAGTAAGCTCAACCATTCTTCAAGCAAGCTAGCAGTGCCGCCATTTAACATGTTCTCAGTTCAAAGATTAGAGATATGGGCGGCGAAGCACGTTCAAACATATCCCCTATCCACATTAGAAGGAGCCGTTATCGGCGTCGATGCCACATATTACCTCGACCAGTGCCTCAATGAGAACGCGGAAGAACCATTGAAGGTCGCCCTTGGCGGAACACCCTTCTGCCTCACTGCACGTATTGAAGAAGACCTGCAGGCTGCGAAAGAGGCTGGCGTCAAACTGCTGTTCATATTCGATGGATTGGACTATGTCAACAAGACTCCTGCTGGATCAGAGTCGGCAGAGAGCAGAAAGGCACATGATGATGGCTGGTCGCATTACCTGAACGGCAATCCCAAAGCCACCGTCTCTGATTTTGGAAAGGCAGAGTATCCCCTCGACATTGTGCTGAGACACTTCCGGAAGATCCTCTCCAACAACCACGTCGACTATCTGGTCGCCCCTTTTAGTGCCCTAGCCTGGCTAGCCTATCTCTACCACACTGATCAAGGTCAGCCTGTCGATGCGATCATGTCCTCAACCGATGCCTTCCTTTTCGATGTTGACAAAGTCGTTCTTGGATTCGACGCCAAAGAGCAGAACTTTAATTGGTTGAAGAGGTCAGATTGCGAGAACCAGGCCGGCAACCCAGTTTCTCATTTGTTCAGAGATGCTCAACTATTGCTGGGCTCGGCCTTCCTTCCACCATTTCCTCCCTTGCAACGAGGCACAAACTCCAACATGCGAGACGCTTTGAACCTGCTGAGTCGTGCACCTACTGTGCCACAGCTGTGCTACCAATACCGAGAGGACCCCGCCGTTGCTGCCCTTGACTATGCTGATCGGTACAAGAAGGCGCTCATGACCATTCGACATCACGTCATTATTACCGCCGATGGCGATGTGCGACCTCTAGACATTGAGCATGCGCCCGGTGATGTTCATGCTTTTGTCGGTCAAAGGCTTCCAGATGAACTCTTCTTCTACATCTCTCGCGGCCTGATCGCACCGCAAGTTCCAAATTGGCTGACTTCTGGCGAGATCAAGCTTACATTACCTGGAGGCGTCCGTGATTGCGAGCCCTATCGTCGACTGGTGATCGACCAACTTAATGTGTTGAGGTTGCAATCCGTCAAGTTGTTAGCAGAGTCGTTACACTTCTACTACCAAAACCGGGACATCACGCAAGTTTCATGGAATGGCCGATCTGTAACCCAAAAGGTCAAGGAGATCGCGCCTCTGAAAGAGAAGACATCACAATGGAAGGTGCAAGAGTCGATCATGACGCCATCCAAATCAGCGAGAGTTCCTACAATGCTCTCATGCTTGAGGATGCTCAAAGATAAAGAGTTTGCACAAAAAACCATCACAAAGGGACGAGTTGAGCACCCGGCCCTCAAATCGCAGAATGAGATACTGTCCAACGTTTTTTGGCGCTTCCTGCATGTTCGAGGATTTGTTGACGATAAACACCAGTTGACCTCGTGGGGTTTGATGCTCGAAGCTGCGCTGGCTGCGATGGATGGCGGTTCACGCAAAGAAGAGCAGGGCATTCTTGCGGTCGAGCTATTGAGATTAGGCGCCTTGAACACTCAGTCGGTCACGGGTGCTAACGTGCCAACATCGGACAAATCTTACGAGCATAGAACCTACACCAATCTCTGCTCAAAGATTGCGTGTTTGGGTCGATTAAAGCATGAGACTATCGGCTATGTTGGACCCCTGGATCGGGATCTGCTGACCTTTGCCAGAGAGATCACTTCTTTGCGACAGTCGCTCCGAGACCTTGCAGAGACAATCCTCGTGTCAATGTTTCTAAATGGCGATGCACTTCGAGATCGCGACGACTGGCAAGAGCTTCCAACGAAACTTCCCTTCATTGGTGACAACGGATCCAGTCTAGGCATTGCAGTAAAGAGCTACTTCGACGCGCTCAATGAAAACCAAGCAGGAACGCCACTTGAGGAGCTCAAAGAGCAAGTCAAATCTCAGCAGAAGCCTTACAACTGGTTCTCCAAAGTGGAGAGTGGCACTCTCACCAAGAGTCTTGATACTGCCTTCAAGCTCTTCGATGCGGTGTATGCTGCCGTGAAAGCTGGAGGTAAGGAAGTGAAAGATGCACATGTCTTCGATGATGCGAGTGAATGGCTTTCGAAGATGCGGTAGGCTTGCCACCACGCTGTCAGCCTTATAACCAATTCAACGTTGAACGTCAAAGTCTGACGAAAGACGGCAGCCGCGCTTATGGAGCAATGAAACGACACAGTACCCTCAAACATAAGCGTTTCCTGATTTTCCAACAAGCTCGCATGTTCGCGCATTTTCCGTTTCACTTTCGAAGACGCGCATTTATACTCGTGCCAGACCTGCAACACACAAACGCAGCATAGCTGAAAGGCAGCCAGCCCTCGAAATCATATCTCGAGCCATGGGGTTTCCTATTCAAAATCTATTTGCTCATTATCAAATGAACTGAATCCGCCAGGTCGAGGATTGTACCCAATTCGAGGAGGGTGTCACGTCTTACTCGACACACTCATTGACTCGAACCTCGGTATCATGCCAACAAGGTTTTCAACAACATTGATATGGTCAGATCTGGCCAACTACTATACCAATAGTGGCATAAAAGACCTCTCAGGCGAAGGAGTGTTACAGCGACTCGCGCTACGTCCTGTCCTGGTAGCACTGATATTATTCGTCGTCGTAACATCTACCTTGCTATCAACCTGGTCTTTGAGGCACATCCATCCGATCTTTTGCTGCTCTGGATAGCGCTACAATCCCATAAGCTGAACAGCTTCTCGTAAAGATTTCCCTCATTTCCGTCGACTTAGTACCATTGCATGGAAGAAAAACGATTAAACAGATCTTGCAGGACATGCACAACCGTATTGCCTAACCTCTGTTGCATCATCTATCAGAGCATATCTGGTTGCCATACAGATGGTTGAATATCAACTTGGGAAAGTTTGGTTTTGAGGTTCACCCACCATTGAATGCCATCTCGTCAATCATGTTTTCGCTTGAGTAGAGCATCAGGCTCTTCACTGTCCTCATTGCAATGGTCTACGGCTTGATCACTCGAGTTGGCCGTCCCGGAAACGTTCAAGATCTTATTCCAACCGCAGAGATCTATGCGCTGGCTATTGTGACTCCGCAACCACGAATACCAGGCCAAACGAAGTCAAGCTCAAGGTGTGAATCTAAGCTGCGGATGTCCAAGCAGATCTATGATAAGCACATCGACACTGGTCACTGGAGCTCTGAAGTGGCATTGTATTGATGGGAGCAATAAACGGACAACAGATGAAGAGCAGTACAAAGCTGACGACTGGACAATGGGTGGAGATGATAGGACTGGTAGGTGTGTGTTGTGCAGGCAGAATAGTGGGATCGTGAAGACACATAAGGAGTAGTAAGTTTGGAATACAAGCCTCTGGAAGTCAGGAAGAAGGTAGAGGCGGCGTGCATGAATGAAGGAACAAAGGCATATGCGTGAACTAGGGCAGATGGTACTAAGAGGCACGCATCGTACTAATATCGAGTTTTGAGGCGATCCGCGCATTGATATCGAATATCCGTACTGCCCTCAACCTTAATATTCAGGATCACAGGCCGATAGCCAGAATCCATCAGACGAAAAGTCTTTAAAATTGCCTCTTCTATCTAAAATTCTGATTTTTCCCGAGTGTAGTTAAGTGCTACCAACAGCGAGCTTTTGGTAGGGATGGGACGAGATAAAATGACCAACGCCGATAGTTGTGTCGGACCACATTGCCATCAAGCCAAAATCCACCCACTGGACATTGTGCCGGTAGATTCTCGGCAATGTGCCGCAAGTTTCACAAATTTCTTGCCGCAACTTGAATATTATTTCAGCAATGCCTACGACTTTGCTGTACCAACCCCAGGTCGCTGTTAAAAGATGGCCATACAAAAGAAACACGGCAAAGGTCGTCTCGACAAATGGTACCATCTTGCCAAAGAAAAAGGCTACCGCGCCCGTGCCGCCTTCAAACTCATCCAGCTGAACAAAAAGTACGGCTTTCTTGAGAAGTCCCGCGTGCTCATCGATCTTTGCGCAGCGCCTGGATCATGGTGCCAAGTCGCTGCCGAAACCATGCCTCAGGGCAGCCTCATTATCGGCGTCGATTTAGCGCCCATCAAAGCGATTCCACGATGCATTACGTTCCAGAGCGATATTACGAGTGAGAAATGCAGGAGTGTTCTGAGAGGACATGTGAAGCATCTGAAGTGCGATACTGTGTTACACGATGGGGCACCGAATGTGGGTGTGGCGTGGGCGCAGGACGCGTTTAGTCAGGCCGAGCTGGTACTGCAGAGTATGAAGCTTGCAACTGAATTTCTCAAAGAAGGAGGAACATTCGTTACCAAGGTTTTCAGAAGCAAGGACTACAATGCGTTATTGTGGGTGTTCAAGCAACTCTTCACGAGTGTTGAAGCTACCAAGCCACCATCATCGAGAAACGTGTCGGCTGAAATTTTCGTGGTGTGCAGAGGGTACAAGGCGCCGAAACGACTTGACCCGAAGTTTCTTGATCCGAGGCATGTGTTCGCGGAGGTGGAGGCGCCAAATCCGAACAACGAGGCCAAGGTTTTCAACCCAGAGAAGAAGAAGAGAAGGAGAGAGGGTTACGAAGAAGGGGATTGGACGCAGCACAAAGAGGTGGCGGTGAGCGAGTTCATACACACGACCGACCCCATTGCTATCCTTGGTTCGGTCAACACGTTGAGTTTCAAGCAGCCTCCGAATGGCGACTTGGCGCTTGCGACGATCGATCGGCTGCCGGAAACGACGCCTGAGATTCGAAAATGTTGTGAGGATTTGAAGGTGTTGGGAAAGAAAGAGTTTCGAACACTGTTGAGATGGCGGTTGAAGGTTCGAGATATCTTCGGCATGTCTGCGAAGGCAAAGAAGCAACAGGAGGAGCAGAAGGAGGCAGAGGAAGGTGAAGAGGTTGCTGAAGTGGAAAGTATGGATGAGGACGTGAGAATGCAAGAAGAGCTTCAACGGCTGAAGGAGCAAAATGATAAGCATAAGCGGAAAGAGCGAAGGAAGGAGAATGAGAAGAAGCAGCGTGAGATCGTGCGCATGCAGATGCATATGACTGCACCATTTGATATTGGTCTCGAGCAGAACGGACCTGCTGGAGAAGGAGCTATCTTTGATCTTGGGACAACAGAGAGATTAGGTGGGCCAGCGAGGGTGACAAAGGGAAGGATGGAAGATGCATCTGAAGAATCAGAAAGCGAAAGCGACGAAGAGGAAGAGGAAGACTCTGATGATGACGGTGACCGACTTGATCGCCAACTTGACAGCATGTACCAAAGCTATCAACAACAAAGAGAAGAGGCAGATGCCAAACAGCGTGCAAAAAGAGCGCGAAGAGAAAAAGAGAAGGATGACGGCTGGGAAGGATTGTCAAATTCCGGAGCGGAATCGGATGCAGAATCAGGAGATGAGGTTCTACCACTTCAACAGCTACCGCAGAAGAATGGATTGTCATCCAAGGCTGCTATGTTCTTCGATCAGGACATTTTCCAGGATCTCGACATTCCAGATGACGAGGATCGGAACCGAGACAGCGCGATCGAGCTGGAGGATTCGTCTGACGACAAGCCAGGGAAGTCTAAGAAGCAGATATCAAGAACAACGCAAACGGAGAAACAGAAGCAGCAAAAACAAGTCAAAAAGCCAGAAATAATCTCAGACTCCGAAGACGACACTCCCATCACAGAGCCGACCACCTCAACCCGCCTAGAGGATCCTCTCACCAAATCCGGCCACCTGGACATCAACCTTATAACTACTGAAGCCATGACCCTTGCCCAATCTCTTGCTTCCGGTCAGAGAACCTCCGCCGACCTCATCGATGATACCTTCAACAAAAACACTTACATTGGTCACGATCAATCCCACCTCCCAGACTGGTTCCTTGACGATGAAGCCTCCCACTCTAAACGACTCATGCCAACCACTAAAGCTGCTGCTCAGGCGATTCGCGACAAACTCCGTGCTCTGAATGCAAGGCCGATCAAGAAAGTTCGCGAGGCGCAAGGACGTAAGAAGATGCGTGCGGCGGCACGGTTGGAAAAGCTTAAGCGGAAGAGCGCGCTGTTGGTGGAGGACGAGGGTTTGAGCGAGAAGGACAAAGCACAGACATTAGCGAGGATGATGGCACGGGCTGCAAAGAAGAATAAGCCAAAGAAACAGGCTGTTAAGGTTGTTGTCGCAAAGGGAGGGAACAGAGGAATCAGTGGACGGCCAAAGGGGGTGAAGGGACGGTATAAGATTGTGGATTCGAGACTAAAGAAGGATGTGAGAGCGGAGAAGAGGTTGAAGAAGAAGAAGAAATCGAGGTGAGAGCTTATGACATTATGATGTGACGTTTGGGCAGGTACGATGCTCATACATGCTGCTGTACTTTCCAGACAGAGGTTGGCCGCATCTTATCGCTTTTGAGGAAATTTTGGCTGACCAACAATCGCCTTACCTGCACCATGTTCGTATATGTTTTGTCACACATTTACCTGAGTGCTTGATGCCATTGATCTATTCATCCAAGTCAAGTCCTGTTATTGATCTTGACGGTGTGATGCTACAAACCCTTTTCGGAAACCTCGATCTCATTGCCATTCTTTCAGCTCCTGGCTTCGATACGCCGGTTAGCGCAACTTTCTTTCTCCTCTACCCGGAACAACAAACGGAAAATTACCAAAGTCAAAAGCAACAGCAGAAAGCAATAGTCAACTTACTCACCTGACTCACCTGGTTGATTCATCCTTTTTGACCTTAAGAAGCCTTGTACACAGCATCATCATAGCAGCTCATCATGTTCTTCGCCGCATTTGCCCTATCAGTGTTGTTGTCGCCATCAATACTGGTGAAGGTCTTGTCCTTCTTCTTGATGCAATTACTGACGGCCTTCTTGATAGCCTTACCAGCTGTGATCGCATCACCAGCATCAGCCTCATCAGGGAGTACGACCTTATCGTTGAAGCACGCAAGCATCCTCTTTACACCTTGAATCTTGGCTTCGTCAGATTTTGCGCCATCGATGTCACCCTGAGCAGTCTTCTGGCATCCATCGGCCTTCCTGCGTCGATTAGCAGCAGATTCGATGGTTTTCTTTGCATCCTCGTCAACCCATGGCCAGGCCCAATCGTAGATTAGCAGATTTACAGGGCATTTAGCTTGTTGCTTACCGTGCTCGTCTTAAGCAATAGTGCAGGCCGCCCCTTTTTAGTCGCATTGGCTGTTCATGCGGGAGATAGGATTTGCGAAGCTGTCATCGGGATTGGGACTGCATGCACCATTGATGTCAGTGCAGGCGCCCTGATAGGAGTATGCCGATTTGTAGACGTAGTCGGAGGCGTCCGTGCGAACGAACAGGATGTTGCCATCAACGGCGGCAGCAGTGACAAGTGCTAACAGGCTGGCAAATGCTGTGATTATGATAGTGGACTTCATCTTGTCGTTGGATTTTCCGTCAATCGCCAAAATGCGTTGCGCGATTTTTTCACAGTCGTAGTCGACTCAAACGTTGTGTTTCGCATGCAATGATTTGTGTTGATTGAGGTCTTTTGGATAGTAAGAGCTTAGCTCCGCTGGTTCCCTCATTGGTATATATAATGCGTAGTCAAACGTGGGATCAAGAACAAAAGTTGGGGCTATTCATAATTTAGTCAAGAACAAAGATTTCTTTCTTTCATCAATCGAGAAAGCCGGCAGGCCATTTCAGCAAAAAACGCTTCGGAGGAGACCCTTGTGTTGACATCTAGCCACCTTCCTCAGGGAGCAAAGACCGGCCCCTCAGCACGACCTCGAGTAGCCTTGATGGGTGTGGCATGTGGTTAAGAAACAACAACGGTCAGTGGGAGGCAGCGACTAGCAAACTTGAAGATGTCCGTGCTGGAAGTCTGATAGACTTCGATGAGTGGTACAGGCCCTGTATTCTTCTGCCGCATGTGTGCTTTTGTCATAGATTGGAGATTAATAAGATTGCAATCTCTAGCCTTACGCTGTAAAGTGGTGCTGAATGAGTCCAATAGAAGCACGGACGGTTTGTAGAGGAGGCGCAGTACGAGCATTCAAGGGAGACCCTTCAGAGTTGTGTGGCGCAAGCATGCCAGGCAAGCTCTCAAGACAATTCCTCTTCTAGAGCAACGGAATATATGGGTGACTCGAAGAAGCATAAGTTCGGGTTAGCATATGCGCTGCACGACGAGAGGTGGCACTTGGGGTGTAGGCTCAGATCAGGGCGAAGGATGTGGTCAACCTGTTGGGAAATTACATAAGCCAATGACACGAACTGGTAGAGACTAGAAACATATTTACTTTAGTAAATGATCAAAGAGATCTTCTGATTACTTGAAAAATTAGCGAAGGTGGGTATTATCTTATCCAAATTGAGGGCAAACTCCTTTGATCGCTCGTCCATATCGTATTCCTGATCCTCAAGCATGTGTGGTTGTGTTTTTGTATGCCCAGGAAGCCGCCCATGATGCTCTTTTGCGCCCGACAAGATTTTTGGTATATTAGTATGTACAAGACAAATTTGGATAATGACAGTGTGCTGTTGGTGAGCACGAATGAAAGAAAGAGCGAGAGTGTCGTCAGCCGTAATGTATTCTGCTCCTATGACTCGCAGCCACTAGCCGCAGAGCTGGTCGGGTAAAACCATGCAGCAACAGCAATGATGATGTATAGCATCATTAATAGCAAACCCTCGAGCCAGTGACTCTTGCCATCCGCAATTAGGTAGTTGACTAGCAAGATCGAAACGAACAGCATGGCCAGTTGGAAGCCGTCAAAGTAGAGCGTCATGCCGGTCTTGCCTGCGATCCAACCAATAACAACGACTAATGGGAGAACCAAAAGCGCGATCTGTAGCGACGAGCCGATAGCAACACCAATTGAGAGATCCATCTTGTCTTTGATCGCAACTGTGACAGCAGTAAAATGTTCGGCTGCATTCCCGACAATCGGAAGGAGGATCAGACCAACAAAGGTTTTCGAGATACCGTTGCTCTCACAGGTGACAGCATTGATTGAATCCACAAGATATTCAGCGTTCAGAGCGACTAGAACCGTGGAAATAACCAAGGTAAGGATAGCAACCGTTAAACTGAGCTGCGGAGTCTCCCGGTCGTCATCTTCTTCCTCCTCGAGCTGTTCCGCAGTGGGAGGAGGGGTCACGTCCATGGCGGAAGCTCGGCGACCGGTCAATTTCGAAACACCAACTCGCTTTTTCCATCTGCTCTTTTGTTCCTCCGTGAAGCGCGTCTTGTTCTTCTCACTAGGAGCGGTGTACATGGTGACATGAGATTTCAACTGGAAGAAGAGATAGGCTGCATAGATGAGCAGAAGAATGACAGCGGTAGCGTGTGAAAGTTCGAGGACGCCTCCAACAAGCGGTTGTTCACTTGAGGTAGTGTCACTGCCAGTTTGGGCCCAGGCTTCGAAAGCTGTTGGAATGATCAGACTGCTGACGGCGAGGAAGAGCAGACTGGCAGCGGTTTGTGCAACGGTTGTGTTGAAGGCTTGTTCTAATCGATTAACACCACCAAGGAAGAAAGACATGCCCATGACCAGCAGCAAGTTAGAGAGCATGCTGCCGAGGAGAGAGGTCTGCACGATCAAATACTGATCTTGGAACAAGGCAATGATCGATACGATCAATTCGACAGCATTTCTGGTGAAAAGTTAGCAGACTGTCTCCATTGCGCATTGACAGTGTACGTACCCAAAAGAAGCATTGAGTAAGCCTCCAAGGACTTCACCAGTTCGGAGAGCGATTTCTTCGGTCGCATAACTCAGCATACCGGCCAAAGGAATGATCGCAATGAAGTTGACAACGAAGACAGCAACAGGATTGACGTGGGCGTAGTATAGCGCAATACCAACGGGAGCTGTAAAAGGTCAGTCTCGAAAATGCAGCTGTAGAGTGGGAAGCACTCACAGGCGATAAGTAGGACATTAACCCAGGATCCCAATACAGTCGCTCTGAACTGGCCCCAAGCTGTAAAGTGAACCTGGTCTTTATGCTTGCCATTGTTGTCGTCAATTTCTTGTTCTTTCTTGCCACCAAGGAAGCCAGGCAACTTAGAGCGTAGGCCATGTCGGTGCTTCTCGTCGCTCCCTTCTCCGGCTCGATAACCCGTGGTGGTGATCTCATCATTGTTTGGCGGCACTTCCGTACTCGAAGATTTGTCTGATGGACCCCCTGAGTGTTGTCCAAATCCCGTAGGTACATGATCAGGACTCAAGACTTTCTGGAGGTTATGCTCCTCATCACCAGGCTCGGCAGCGCGCTGTCTTGATTTTGAGCCAGGATCAGTCTGCTGGTGCGGTCGCTTCTCAAAATCCTGCACGAATTCTTCTCTGCTTCCTGGTCTGACATTCTCTGGATTCGTCTGCGACCGTGCTAGACCTTCCTCGGCGCGACTCGCAGTGCTCTTTCGTTTGGGATTTGGTCTGTGTCTGCCAAACAGATTCTTGGGGTCTTGCCACGCCTCCCTTCGTGCATCAGACTTAATGTGATCTACTAAAGGTCAGCAATTGCGCCCAACACCTAACTCCTTGAACGTACGCATTTTGTGTGTGTTGTCAGACTAGCTGACCTTTGAAAGAAGTCTGGAAGTATGATCGATGAGTGGCCAATATTTGTATCAAAGTGATCCGAGTAAACCAGAAATGTAGAGTGGAGGTCGCGATCCTCGTGGTTAAATGTCAAGTCAAAAGCGTGGAAAAGCAAAGACTGCAATGTGTTGTCCCTGACAATGACCGCTTCTTGCTTGTTTTGGAGTGACGTGCGGGTAAAGTTGGTATGCACGTCTGATACAAGGTACGTCGTACAAACCAAGATCGGAGCAGGGAGTGAAATCAAGAAAATGGAGCAGTGACAGAGGGTTGTACTTGTAGGAGAAGTGGAACAAGAAGCCACAAGTGAAAGACAAGGGACCAAGGCAAAATGCAGTGCTTGCAGTGGTGATCGAATCGACTGCTTCATTCGACGCGGAAGCTTTCTCTCCTGTCAGTCACTGGATGCTTGAAAACACACATGGAGGAGCCAACGACGCCTATGCTTTGCCCTAGCTAGGAACAGGTTAGTCAACCCCCGAGGAAGGTCCTTAACGAAATGCTCTTGCAGGCCAACGATGATCCTACGTAAACGATGTGGCTGCCCGATGTTTGTTCGGCTTACAGCCCAGGCGCTCAATGGTCGGTATGCACTATAGCGTTTGCATAGCCATCGCAGAATCCTCATCGCTTTCGCGCTGACCGACCGTACGTATCGCTTGCTCTACTCACACAACACGGGAGACTGTAATTATGTTTCAGACAGATTATGATTTCATCGTCTGAGATTAAGCTTGCCAATAATTGCCAACCCTTGCCAATTCTTGCCAATATCCTGCTGTAATTGCTTGTGCAAGCGATCGCTCTTGCTTAGATTTGCTTGGCTGCTTCACTCACTCGGACGCTGGGCGTCTTCCCACTATTGCCATAGCTTTGCCATACTTCAACATAGCATCCTAATCATTAATCGTGGCGACCATGGCCGAAGTGCAACGAAGACTCTGCTGTTTCGGTGTTCAGCTTGTACGCCAAAAAGCAATATCAAATACTGCTTTTGTTGGCGCGACTCAGCCATCTCGTTCATACTCTGAACGCACGGTCTGATCTCCCAGAGACGAGCAATGCGAACACGAGAAACGAAAACGTCATCGCGCGTATTGATTAACAACCTTGACCGCATTGCGGCTTCATCCCGTGTTCCGTACGAATCAGGTGGCATGCTCCAAGACAATCAAGCTATCACCAATCATGTTGAGACATATTCACTGACTCACGCCACAGCTAATCTCTGCACTATGCCACACGCTGACGCACAGCCGCAACCTTGATCATGCAGAATCGTGCATAAACAAATGGAGATTTACTTTTGCCTATTGTTTGAAAATGCTGGTGTTGCTGATCCTCGGCCCCGTCAAACCATGCTCAGTTGCTACTGCTCTGAGAAGTATTCCTCGTTGATCCCGAGCAAGATTCAAGACTGCCTCAGACATTCACCACTCCATCGACAGTATCTCTTCCTTTGTCCAATACTTCCTCATATTCTCCGCCCCCAGCAGTTTGACCTCCTGGTCAAGGTGCTCCCACAGCACCTTTCCATACGAATCCATAATGTCTTTCAACTCATTCATCCGTAGCTCTCTCTCCCCGAACTGACAATCCTGCAAATACTTCTGCGTCTTCTCAAGCCCTTCATGGATCTCCTCATGTTGCTTGATCAAAATCTCATCATCCTTGAACCCGGGCATACGCTCCGCGAGTTCAGGAAAGATATGCTGCTCTTCAATGGTATGGTGAATGGTCAGGTGTTGGCAGAGTTGAAGACCAGAATGTACAAAGCTTCGGATTGAGACACCAGTTGGACGTTGACCGGTTGAAGCGGTTCTGTAGAGCATGTTCCACGTGTGGCGGAAGTGATTATGCTAGGAAGAAGGTTAGCATTAAGTGGAAGGTAATGAAGTGCGTCAGACGGCCAAAACTTGGATAGACTTACATATGCATCCATCATCACTGCCAATCTGTTATATACCTGAAAATCGGATGCCGACAGCTTAGGAAGTTGGTCTGCTTTTTTGATCTCCGCCGGGCCGGCCTCTGAGAGGACTGGCATGGGGTTTGCCTGGGCTGCTTCAGCCATATGGGTGGCTTGTTGTATTGAGGATGTGGTTGAAGATGAAATTGTGGCTACCAGGGTCGGCCGAACAGACCAGACAGGCCTTGCGAATATCACACGAGGGATTGAGGTGAAAGATGTTCCAATCGAGCCTTTAAGCAGCTGTATCGAACTGAGCACAATGGCAAGCATCAAAACAATGATCCAAAGACGCATAAACAATTTTTGGAGATCGAGGCTTTTGCCTCAGTTCGACAGAGATATGGATGCGTTCTCGAGATTGTATCGAGGCATTGTGATAAGGTTCATCAAAGCCTCGAAGGCAATACCCAGAATCCTAAAAAAAAAAACCCCGGCGGACAAACATCGGGCCGGCGTGATTCGTCAGAGGTCACGTGAATAATCGGCCGACAAGATGGTAAGCACTCCCAGTCTTCGTGTGATCAGCTTGATGATCGGTGATGATCTCTGATACTTAGTTTCCCTTGCTGTTGCACGGCACATCCAGAAGCATCGAGAGGTTTTTTCTGTTGTAGGACCATGCCGAAGCCTCATTTGGCTCAAACTGCTCAGAAGCAATTCTGTATCGTTCCCTAGCGGCAAGATGCATGCGAAGGCATTTGTTGAGAGCCTGACAATGTTGTTGTCCTCGGAATAAACATGCCACAATTAAGTGCATGCTCAGGTGCAGGATGTCTATGTGATCTTATGTCACAAGCACCTTGCTCAACCGGCACTGCTGCGGCGTGGAAAAAGTTCGGTGTTGGCTGTGTGAGCTGGATGTGTCGAAATGTTCACCTGTCGGCGTCGGCAGCACCATGTGGTATCCTCCCCTCAGCAAGGTCCTTCTCAATGCGATCGATCTCCCCCATACTCTTCGCATTCTGTAACATCTCATGTACTCTCTTCTTCTCTGTCTCCGTAAGCACGGCTCTGAATGCCTTGCCAGAAGCTGGTGTGCGCCCGTTGACCGTGCCTGCGTCAAGTGTCTTGCTCTTAACTCCGCGTATCTTTGAAGCAAGCTCGGTCGGCTCCGCTGTCGTTCCGAACAATTCGTTCGCTTGCTCTCTTTCCACCTCTCGTATCCGCTGGTAGTCAAGGAACCGAAGGCTTTGTATCGACCAGATGAGGTAGGATCGGTAGTGCTGCAGATTCTGTCAATGGAACGCCTCACATCAAGTGTCCGCACGCACCTCTGTTCTCGCCACTGGATTCTCCAGGAGAACAAGATGTGTCAGTTTTGTACATCTTGTCAATCCCTCAATATCCACCAGCTCTCGCACGTTATTGTTCGCCAGCATCAAAGTCGTCAGGTTCGGGATCTCCTCCGCAATCCTCTTGTCCACCGTCTGTATCCGGTTTCGTGCGCATAACAGTGTATTCAATCGAGGCGATAACGGAAAATTGCCCAACGTCGTCAAATCGTTATCCGTAAAATCGATCGCATCATGTGGTCCTGCTACACCAAGATTTTCTATGGTCGGAATTTTGTGGCCTGTTACGCCCCAGAAAAAGGGTTGTCAATTGTGCTCTCATATAGATTCAAGTGTAGTATCTGCTCTTTCAGACGTACCTCGTAGGTCAAGTTCACGTTCCTTGAGAGGATTGAGATAAGAGAGGGAGTTGTTGATGAGATCTGCTGTGAGTCGCATTGTGCTTGGACGGGAATTCTTCAAGCGCGAACTGACGTTAGGGATTTGATACAACTGGACAACCAATGCTCGAGACACCAGGATGAGGTTGCAAAAGTCTTTTGACGGACTATAAATCGTGGTTGCGGTTACAAGGTCACCGGATGTGAAGATGTGCTCGGCAACTGCCAGCGTTGGAGAAACTTATTACAGACATAAATATTTTGAAACAGTCAGGCGTCATTACCAGCACCTTTTCGCATGGCAGAACAAGCGACGGCTTTGGTCCATCGAGCTCACCGGACCACTCACCCACGTGTTACTGCTTTTAACACCAGCTCACCCTCTTGCTCACCACCTTCGTCACCCGCGCATCTAGGATCCATCCTCGGCCTGTCACACCATGCCTTCGTGCGTGGCTGTCAGTGCTGCGAATCATCATGGATGCGGCGGGTCCGGTCGCAGCCGCCGAGCCGCATAAAGCGACGATTACCACACCCCACTCGATGTCGTCTCCTTCCACTTTTTCCTCCTAAAGTGCCCTCGACCGATCCCGGCTCTCTGTCTTCCTCTGCCTCCACTCTAAGCTCAATCCGAGATGGCACGACTTCGTACGCTCGAGGCCCTGGAAGCCTAGGCTGCCAAGAACGGGTACCAGAAGGGGGCCCACAGGGTAGATAACGAGAAGAAAGACGGTAGCGAAGCGTGTGAGCAAGACGGTGAAGGAACACGACCACAGACTTCATCGGTATATATAGTAAGGACAAGCTCGATCTCCCCCGGACGCTATGTACTAATTTACGCAGCGGTAGATAGGATCTCATTAATCTACGAAAGGATGCCGCATTAAGCGGTCTACCTACGCCCACTAAAGAGGACGCCCACGCTATCTGCCTCCGGCCTAGTACCGATACCGTTAACCTCGCTACAATAAAAGACTTTTTCCGCTTTTATATCTCGACAAGCTGGCCTCCAAACCCGACTAATTTACTAACTATGGATTCGATAAACTCTGTCGTCGAACTTTTCTTCACTGGATTCACGCGTATAATGGTGACGAAGATCTATGAGGAGAGACGCGATATATATTACGCAAGTCGGGCTATAGCTAGGCGCACCTCAGCTAATAGACGTATAGTAGATACGGACAGTTCTTATTTAGGAGGTATCGTAGTGAACTACGAGAAACCGAAGTATATATTTTAAGAAGGCGGTTCGTCTCGCCTATTGTTGACTTTGTAAACAAAGACCGACCTAGTTTTTATTTACGAACGCTTACCGGTTAGGCAAGAAGGTTGAGGACAAGGTCTACACTGAGGCCCAGCGCTCTCAACATCAGACCCAAGCCGACCGCAGAACCTTCGGGACCAAACACATGGCCAATATGTCGTCCATTAGAACCGTTAGACCACCGTCACGTACTCTTTTTCCAGGGCCTAGGTCAATTCGTCGAGCCCGGACTGCCGCCGGAACTGCCGGTGCGAGATGAAGAAAAACTGAAACAAGATCCTTGTCTACAAGCCATCGAGACAGAGTTACAAGCATACCCGATCGCAGATCTCGGCCACCGTAAACGGTTGGAGCAGACTCATCGCATTTGCTGGAAAGCTTTGAAGTGAAGGGTGATGAAGGGGTACCGAGACGCCTAGAGACAGAAGCGGACAGAGTGGTACATTACCACACGGGGAGAAGAGCAAGCTGATGATCGCGACCGGACGAATCTCGGAAGCGCTCTCTGCACTCTTGCCCCCGAGCGGAGGCGCTTGGCCGAGAACATGATGTCCCGCGAACCTCTGACTTGCAAATCGATGTGGATCGCGATCCAAGGTCTCTGTACCCTCTGCCCGAAGGATTCTTCGGTCCTCCCGGTGCGACTTCAACCTGAGCTCCGAGCCGGATTTTCGATTCCATCTAATGGACGAACACGGCCTCTCTCGCACGAGGCAGAATTACTAGGTCAACGCCGCCGATGTAGAGCTTAACCGAAAGAGAAAGAAAGGAGGCCGTTGGCGAGCTCTCATGGGTGTCTGGCGAGCAATTTTCATTGTTTCACCCGTCGAAGGGGGCGCGACGTGACCTGCTAACGATTGCGCCTTCGCTATTGTCGATAGTGGACGAGTTGGAGAAGTGCAACTCCCCTTCAATCGGTATAACGGGTTGCAGTTCCTCTCCAGGTCTTCTCGTAGCGACACCGCCCCTTAGCGAGGGGGACATTCCTCCACTCGACAATCCTGGTCCTCATCTTGGTCTAAAATCTCCGACTCGATTTCGATTTTGCGCCAGCACGCTCGTCGACTCTCAGCATCCGGACGACGATGATCTCTTGCGCACTCATTAGTTCTCCCTCGCCAGAATGCGTGTCACCTCCGATAAGGCCAGTAAGGCTAGTGAGACGGCAGTCGATGTACGTGACCCGAGTCTTCCTTCGAAGTCTTCTACCGAGTCCGGTTAAGGGTTGTCGTCCTGTCCCGATGCTGGAGCTGTTCAGCCTCCTGCAAATTCCTCTGGATCTCATAGCAAGCTGCGAATTCGGCTTCGAGTTGAGTCACCAAAACCGAAAATCATGTTGCGCTTACAGGCGCCAAAAGGGGGTCAGTCGAACAAGCAAAAAAAGGCCACGAACGAAAGCAAACAAGAGGTTTATTCGAAAGCGATGACTTGGGTTCCGTGCGTTTACTTTGCGTGGTAACACGCAGCTGTTTTAGCAACTTGCCGGAGATGGGTATTTTCACGAGTCTCATTGACGATTACATCAGCATGTTGAAGCATATCCTTGGTGCTCTTGCTGCTAGGCGTCTCCACCTCTACAGCCTTTGTGACACGAAAATGCCCTCTATGAGGTCACTTAATTCCTAGACGGCGAAGTCATGACTGTACGGCATTGGTCATTTTGTATCCTGAAAATGGCTGAATGGATTGTACATCGCTTCAAGGATTGCATCGCCTTCTTCCAGGTCCTCGGGCGTCATATCGAGCCCATAAGAAGCTTGAAAATTGTTGTGATCACCCCAACTGTCCTTCAAACGTTCGTGTTGATGGTTTCGGAAAGGACCAGTCAAGCTGTCGATGTGGAACGTCCACACTAACGGTGATCGCTTTTCATCACGTTTCAGACTTACGAGGGAGCTTGTGTCCGTGAACGATTTTGCGAGCAGGACGTCCAGACCCTCTAGAAGACATCCTTTGAGAGCCCATCTCCCCTCATGGTTACTTTTGCGATAGACTCGACTGCCCTCGTCGATCTCATCCCAATCAAAGTTATCGGAAAAGATGTCTAACCAATCAAAAAGACCTCTGTGCTTTGTCTCGGAGTCCTCCTATCAGTAGATGAATCTTCCAGGAGTCAGACCGGCTGAAAGACAAAGTCAAAACCTAGCGCAAATTTCAGGAGGCCTTTGGATCCTGCAGATACGTCGATCACCATCGCGCAACCCCAGTCACCCCGAGGCAATATTGCGCTATACTTGTTCGAAGAGAGGGGAAGCCACAGAAAGTGTACAAGAACGTAGCAGACGATTATAAGGCATACGAAACTCGTATATATGATCCTTAAGGCAATACTTCTCTTGGTGCACACCTACACATTGACGTCCGAACAGCTGTATTTCCAATACTAGACGATCGGTCCTAAAGTCGGGTGTTTATTTGGCGAGGAACAAATCTTATACTTTGAGATTTATCCTCGCATACTAATCATCCTCGAAAGGTGTTTCAAGAAGACACCAATCATCGATCCCTTCAGTGAGTCCGAGTTGATCTCTTGTTTAGCGCAGTCTAGGTATACTAGATACGTGTCTGCTGCCCATAGTGTTACCTGAAGCTTAAGCGACAACCCACGATTTGTCATCGAAAAAGGTTAACGTCCTCCAGGAGACAGTCGAGATATCACCTGTTCGCATCCTGTAGAGCAAGCGGGTAAGGGAGCTAACGAGCCAGAAAATTATTCACACCTAGAAACCATGCAAATATAGACTGATCATGCTTGTCCTTGATAATCTCTTCTTAGAGGCGTAGAAATGCTCTCTCTCCTTCACCATATAGGAGCGGTATGTGGCGTCAAACAAAGCCGTTGAACAGTATGCACTGTCTTTAAGGCGTGTCGTGACACGTTTAGCAGCTCATGAAGTCTTTTGAGCTACGGAGGACTCTTGCAAATTCCCTGTTTTCAGTGCTTTGGGGTCGATACCCGTATATTTTAAGATGGCGCCTACCAAAGATTTTCTGTTGCCGAGCGGTCGTCATTTGCGATCGTAAAAAAGCAAAATTGCCGGGCCAAGCAATTCCAACCCCGCGTGAACCATTTCACTTTTGCGAAAAGGCCTTCGCTGATTCGTGCGATCAAGATCGTGGAGGTAGTAGACGTAGCAATATTTGGCGCCCTTGTGCCAGGAATACATTTTCTGGACGATGCACAGTGTTGGTGAAAGGCTGATCTACTGACCCAAAGGAGCCACTGGAGATTGATTGGTCGATAGTAGCTTTAAACCCCATAGCCATAACTCCAGTTTCTTATCTCTACTCGAAAGCACTGCGTCATATCTGCTTGACCTCTTAACCAATAGGATCTCTGCCCAGACGACAATTAGGTTGCGGAATAACTTACTCGTTATATTGGCAGAGGGGTAGCTTGAAATCGATCGATTCCACTGGATATCATTACGACATAGTTTGATATGTAAACTTCTTGCTGGCAATTATCGCCGACCTGGCTACCAGCTCGTAGGTGTTTATCTTGGAGCTTCGCCCGCTCCTCTGAACCCGAGCTCGCTTTGCTTCAGTAAACACGACCTTATTGAGCAGTAATAATCACTAATCTTTCAATATGGCGACCACAACATTCGAGAAAGACATTCGGCACAGTGGAGAGCCCTATCCTTCGGATGCCAAGCGCGGTTCGATTTACCAGATCATCCCTCCCACTGAGAGGCGGTTGTCTGCCCAAGGTCGTCGCATTTCGGTCGTTGACGACATCTTCGGTGAGATCAAAGAGGGCGGTCCCAACTACCGAAATGTAAATTGTCCAAAACACCGGCCTTGTCGAGGTACTGACTTGCCTAGGTCGGATGGCTTGGGACTGCCGTATTGATGGTCAAGACCCAGATTGGATTGGGTGTTCTTTCCATTCCCTCTGTTCTGGACACGCTAGGAATGGGGCCGGGACTTGTCGTATTGATTGTGATCGGGATAATCACAACATGGTCGAACTACATTATCGGCGTCTTTAAGAAAAACCATCCGTCAGTCTACGGCATCGATGATGTGGGATACAAGCTTTTTGGTAAGGCCGGGAGAGAATTTTTCGCTATTGTATTTGTTTTGTGTAAGTGCTACTCTGTGCATGTTACTCCTTATGTTCTTAGTGTTAACCTCTTATAGTTTGGATCTTTGTTGCTGGAGCGGGTATGCTGGGGATATCAATCTCACTCAATGCCATGTCGAGTCACGGAGCTTGTACGGCTATCTTTGTCGTGGTCGCAGCCATCATTGGCTTTACCCTTGGAAGTATTCAGACCCTCCATGAAGTCTCGTGGTTGGCTTGGGTTGGCGCGATCTCCATTTTGACCGCGAGTAAGTCATGCTCTCAAACTTCTCGTTGTACACAATCTGACAACCAATCTATAGTTCTGACCCTGACAATTGCTGTGGGTGTTCAAGATAAACCTGCCGCTGCCCCACCAGGTCCTTTTAAATCCAACTGGAAAGCTGTTGGCCATCCAACCTTCGAATCAGCGATTTCAGCTTGCTCTTCCATCGTTTTCGCATGGGCCGGTACACCTGCTTTCTTCCAAATCGCATCTGAGATGCGTGTACCAGAATTGTATACACGCTCACTTTTACTTTGTCAGTCCATCGTGGGCGTCACTTATATCGTGATTGGAGTTGTGGTATACTACTATTGTGGAAGCTTTGTTGCATCACCAGCACTTGGATCGGCAGGAGTCCTTCTGAAGAAGGTCTGCTATGGCTTAGCTTTGCCGGGTCTGTGCGTCAGTACCCTCCTCTTTGTACACGTAAGTAGCTATGTCTGGACCATATCGACGATCGCTAATGACTCCCAGATTGCTGCAAAATACGTCTTCGTCCGCATGCTGCGAGGTTCTTATCATCTTACGGATCCTACATTCCGGCATTGGGCCACCTGGTTGGGATGCACAGCCGCTACTACGATTATCTCATACGTCATCGCAAGTGCAATTCCTGTCTTTGGTGGTCTGGTCTCGCTTATCGGTGCGCTCCTCGGCACTCTTATGTGCTTCCAACCGATGGGTGGTATGTGGCTATACGACAACTGGCACAATGCAAGAACGGGTAAGTGGTATGCTATGGTGGCTTGGAGTTCCTTTGTGATTGTCTCCGGTTTCTTTTTGATGATTGGTGGAACGTATGGATCTGTGGTCGATATCAAGAAGTCGTACGCAGTAAGTGGCGGGTCTTCTCCATGGTCTTGTGCAGACAACTCGAACTCGTCATGAAGGCATTAGACGCAGTCAACCGGCCAAAACACCCTCAAGCCGTAGCCTTTTGGGGTTGTGCAAAGTCAAAGTCCGTTCTAGGATGCGTCTGTACATCATTAGTCTTCGACCACCTCCAGAAGTGGTGAGACTGCTTGAAAGTCGATAGTAAACTTCGAGAGCATTTACATGAATGCGCCTTCTGCAATTCATTGAACTCATGTAGCAAGGCATGACATTCCGACGGGCTTACATCGGCTTGCCTTTCCGAGATCGGCAGAAACCTTAAATTCCTGAAGGTAACCGATTCCGATAGCCTCCGGACTTGCGTTCCCCAGATAATGGTTTTATTTGTTGTCGCGTGCTTCAAATGCAGTTTGCACCAATTGACGGGATAGGTGGGGATACAAAGTTGGTGGGAAGGCTCATGTACAAGGTGGCGTGATTCTGTTTGAGAGTCTCAGCGTCAGTGGTACCAAACGTAAGTCCAACCAACGAGATGAAAAGCCCTCCAAAACGATCACGCTCCAACAGCTGCAATCACCACTTGTCTGACTTTGTCTGGCCATCAAGCTCTCTTTATCTAAAGTGCAACCGAGATATTGACTGATGAATCATTTTCACCTTTCCTGCGTCAACCATTGCAACCGTGTGTTTCACCGGTTCAGGTATGTTAGCCAGAGCAACACACGTAGAGGTGGGTACGACCTCTGCCAGCTTCGTCATATTGCATCGTGGATGAATAGAACACGATATGCCAAAAAAAAAAAAAAAAAAAAAAAAAAAAACTTCCGCTGCTAATTTACTAGCAAAAACACGATGAAATTGAGGACGGCCAACGTGGAATGCCTCTTCGCGCTGACAATTGCCCTTCGACTGTAAGCTGCGGCAGCATTGAGATCGAGTGCCGCCCTTAAGGCGTCAAGTGTCTGCGTTGGGAAGTGAAACAAAGGCTCGAACAATAAGGTATACTCCTCTCATGCTGACCTCGGTAGATTTTCACCATAGACCTATAAGAGTTTGCATGATAGGGAAGGCCAGGACGCAATTGATCTGGTATTGTTGATGATGTTATCTAGCCGGCCCAAAGTTCCTTGACTGTAACGCGATGTTATAAAAATATCGTTTGTAATACCTAATACCACTTGAGGAAATTTGACACATGTTCTCTTACCTCTACGACTCTTGTCCAGACCTCTTCCTCGAGCCATTAAAAACTGGCACGCGCAGCGACTCCAGCAAACGCAGCGCCTAATCTGGTAAAAGATAGTACAATAGCTTTACCTACCCCTCTGTTATGGCTAGTAGTGAACATGCTCTTCCAGCTATAATCGTACTTTGTCTCTGAGCCGACGAAGGGATATGTATCTGTTTATAGCTTAGCCGTGAACTCGAACCTGCACAAAGTTAATCGATAGCGTATCTCGTAGACCACATAATCTCACCATCAAATAGCATCTAAGGAGAATATTGGCCATGTGTAAGCTTGAGTAGTCGATGCCACCTTCTCCGAAGAGCTTTCGTGAAGTCACTAATAGACATGGAGCACCCCTTATGCCGTGTAGCATGTCCAGCCTGTTTACTTTGCAGTTGTGATGATCAGCAGTCAAACTGCGCTTTTGTCCTGTAGCTCTGCATGTCAATTTGACAACTTTGATGTTCACTCATGCAGTTGATTCATTTTTCACGAGCAATAAGTCCGTGCTTCGGAGGCTATAGGCCACCACAGACCATCACCATGAGCAAAGTCTCTCACAACTTAGATCTGCGCTTTCGACTCTTTCGGACTTGAGTAGGGCTTTCATCACCAGAAAAGCCTTCGAGTTCTTGAAACAAGCTAACGTTGAGATCATTGGCCAATCGAAGCACTCGAGTTGATACGGTGGCAGTATCCCGGCGACCTTTACCTTCGCGACGGTGTTGTGATATCCTGTCAATAAGCTCCCATAGACGTCCCACCGGTTGCAACGAACTGGTTTCCGAATCTCTCTGAGGCATCCAATCATCTGCGATTTGCATTGTCGATACAGCTTTGTTCCCTGCCCTGGAGACGCGAATTATCCCTTCCTCTTGAAATCGACTGTAAGCATTTTTGATGGCTTCGGTATTGATCGCCTCAAAGTATGACAGATCACCTTGATGATAGAGCGTACGGCCGAACTTCTGAGCCATACTTTGTACTCGTTTCATGTCGACCCACAAAATTGGCGAGCCGGGAGGAGGTACAAGGCAGAGTAGAGAAACAGCTCCGAGCCATGCAGCATCCATGAAAGGCCATAACAAGAAGCAGTAAAAATCGAAATTCTCCCTGCCTGTTTCTCTTTCAGCTTGCGAAAGACCGACCATCCGTCCTTGGCCTTCTGATTGCGTCGTTTCAAGGACTTCATCTCGGACAAGTCTTTGCAATGCCTCCTCAAAATTATGTTGTAAACCCTGGCCCGCACGGAAGATAAATTCACCTCTCGTAAGCTGTGATAGGAAGGCCACCTGGCCCTTCAGTTCTGCCTCAGGGATCTGTTCTGCGCTCTTTCCACCACCATGTTTCACCTTCGTATACAGAGACACTGCAATCAAAGCTTCGGAGATGAACAGATGAATAGTCATATTTCGGTAGAAGGACAGCTGGAATCGGTCCACAGCATAGTATGTTTCCTCAGCAAGGCCATCAATGGTGCCAACAAGCTTTGGACCGAGAACAGCAAGAGCACGGTCGACGATGGTAAGTGTTGGCAGGCCGTGGAAGTCAGCAACGTTACCTCCGTTGTTCACAATCCTTGCGCATAGCCAATTGACCCGTCTAACGAGCTCACTTCGTCCCACGCCACGGCCACGGAGGGTCAACAAGATTGTGCCAACAAGAGCAGTAGGCATGACGACCGACACATCATTGATGTCAGCAAGCACCTTGTAACCAAGAGTTCTCAGGAGACGCATTCTGATGTCGTGGCTTGAAGTGTCGACCTTGTCCTGGGCTAGCGGGCCGGGTGACAGCCGGGTAAGCTGCTCGTCGATAAGAGCTCGCAGTGACCATGGCTCGTGAAAGCGGCAGTCGACTCGACCCATATTTAGACCCAGTATCGAAGAAGACGACAGGAAGTCCGTGAGGTTCTCCTTTTGTTTCGGCTTGCCGAGCAACTCCGTCACGTAAGAGTCAACTTCTATGACTTTGTCGTACTGGATCGAAACAGGACAGATGTAGGCGTCCTCAGTCCGACCTGACAAGACTGAATCAAGCAGGAAACCGAGAAAGCCAAATTTGGGCTGGAGAAGCTTTCCCGTCCTCGAGCGGCCGCCCTCAATGAAGCATTCAAGATTGTATCCTTGTTGTAGCATGCTGTCAAGATAAGCTTGAACAATCGTGGCGTATAATGCATCGCCCTCAAAGCTCCTCCTAATCCACATCGCTCCTCTGTGTTGCAAAAAGGGTCCAACAACAGGGAAATTGAGATTCTCTCCTGCAACGACGACCGGAAGGGTGATGCCGAGGCGGAAACAGATCAACTGTAATGCAACATAGTCGATGTGCGAGGTGTGTCGAGGTAGGAAGACTATAGGCTTCTTTTGAGCGGCAGCCAATGTTGCAACCTCCTTAAGCCGTTCCACCTCTTGCTGCGAAGCATATACACCGCTGTACACCCGAGTCAGGAGCTGTGTGCACATATAAAATGCTGAGCGGATTTGAAATTTGCTCTCCATTTTACACATCATCTTGTCAACCATCTGGCTTGTGTACTCGACTAGACTGTTCTTGATCTCTGTTTGTCGCTTGAGGCGGTCTGCCGCGAACGATGGGCTACTAGAATCAAGGAAGTGTAAATTCTCCTCGCGCTTCAACCGCTCCTCCGTCAGTTGATCCACTTTTCTCTGCAGTAAAGTTGATGCCATAACGTTGGTTTTGATCTTAGTTGTGTAGCCCGAGTAGAAGACCGGTTGGCCAACTACTTCGTCATAAGCTCTCCAGTCGACGCCGCGTATGAACAGGTACAACTCGTGAGCGAAATTAAAAGGGTTCTGTCGAAATCGAGCCATCTGGTCGAGCAGAGTGGCCTCGGTATCGCCATTCTGGGCTGCGGTTGGCTTCTCAGAAAGCAGCTCATCTCGAAGTGAGCTCATCTGGAGGTCGGATGTCGTGTCCATTGTGATTCAAAGTGTACGACCACACACTGTTGTCAGCTGAGCCAGGATGATGGCATGTCCGGCGTCAATAACATGTAGTGACGGCTTTTCCCAAGACAAGTAAATGTCATGGTAACGATTACTGAATTGGTTTTCTAGTTGATTATGACGGAATTGCGTTGGTGGAACACCGCAACCGAGGATGCAAGAGGGTCTTACCATTAAAAGCGCTAGCGAGTGCCTTAGACTCGAAGCAGGCGCGATGGGCCAACTCCAGACGACAAGTCCAACCGGGACGGCAACCTTATTGTAGGGAACCCGCCTTGGGGCCGAATCCGTTATTCCACCGTTTGCATCAAACACCATACTCGTCACTCTCGCAGTGCAACATTTCGTCAGCAATAAAGTTCTTTCATCAACAACCGAAGCTCCATACCAGCGCCAGTCGCTCTTCCATTCGTTCTCAACATTAAATGAATACATCATAATGCACGGACACCAAGAGGCATCACACTGAGCTGGGTAAAGAGAAATGGGGAAAGCAAATAATTACAATTATGGCGTGGTCCTTGATGCTGGCTCGTCGGGAACGCGCGTGTACGTGTATCGCTGGTTGAAGAACGCCCTTGCTCGAGCGCAAATCGAAGGAACCTCGAGACTGCCGGAACTGGAAACGAAAGACAAATGGACGAAGAAAGTACATCCTGGCGTGTCAACGTTTGGAGAGACTCCTGAGCTTGTTGGAAATGACCACTTGAAGGGCCTCGTCGATCACGCTCTCAGATTCATACCGAAAGATTCGGTTCTGAACACACCCATCTTCTTGCTCGCGACGGCAGGCATGCGCCTCTTGCCAGATGACCAAAGAAACAGCGTCCTTGCATCGATATGTTCATACCTGAAGACTGAAACGGATTTTTTTCTGCCAGACTGCGATGTACATATACAAGTCATTCCTGGTGAGACCGAGGGTTTGTATGGTTGGATTGCAGCGAATTACCTGCTTGGGGGATTTGACGACCCGCAAGAGCACGATCATGGCAAGGGTCACCATACCTACGGCTTCTTGGACATGGGTGGCGCTTCAGCCCAGATTGCGTTTGCGCCAAACAGCACAGAAGCAGAGAAGCATGCTAACGACCTGACCCTAATGAGGTTACGGACAATTGATGGGCGGCCGCAAGAGTACAAGGTGTTTGTTACAACGTGGCTGGGATTTGGAGTCAATGAAGCTCGCAAGAAGTATGTCCTCGAACTGCAGAAAGAGTATGCCGTCGATGATTTGATTGAGATCCCGGATCCCTGTCTACCACATGGTGTCAAGCTCACATTTGACGGTAAACTAATTGGGGAGGACATAGCATCACAACAGCATCTTTTGGGTACCGGTGCCTTTGATGAGTGTCTTAGGCGTACGTTGCCCCTGCTTGAAAAGGACAAGCCTTGCCTGGATGAGCCGTGTTTGATCAATGGACAGCATGTGCCAGCAATCGATTTCGATATCAACCATTTTGTCGGTATTAGCGAGTACTGGCACACCACGCACGAGATCTTTGAGATGGCACACAAGGATAAATCATACGATTTCACAACGTACCAGCAGCGGGTGAGCGAGTTTTGTTCGCAAGACTGGGACATCATCGAGGCAGGAATCGACGACAAGATTTGGGGCAAGCAGACGGACGAGCAAACAGCATATGAGGTGTGCTTCAAAGCTAGTTGGCTGATCAATATCTTGCATGATGGTATTGGCATTCCTAGATTTGGCCTCGAACATATCCCGAGCTCGACTAACGGAACGAAAGATCTGATCGACGCTGGCAAGGCTAAAGGCTTCCTTGATCCGTTTCAAGCAGTCAACAAGATCAAATCGACAGAAATTAGCTGGACCATGGGAAAGATGGTTCTGTACGCTTCTGCAGATGTACCACCAATTCATGAGCAAGATCTTCCCGTTGGCTTTGGCAGCAATGTGGCGGGCATACCATCGGATTTTCAACTACCTGGTGGAGGACTGCTACAACCTGGCTCACTCACCATCCCTGACCAATCCATCACCGGTAAAATCACGGACACCATCTTTCAATCAGATGCGCCACATCGAATTCCTGGATTTATATTCTTCTTGTTTATATTAGTAATAGCACTTTTCTACATGCGGCGGCGAAAGACAGGCGCTGCATCAGCTGTTTTCAGTAACCGTCGCACAAATTCATCATCAATTTTAGCGAGGATCAACAGACTTTTCGGACGGCGCACAAAATCGGTGGACTACGACCGGGAGCTAGAGGATGGCAATCAACCGCTTTATGACCCTAATGATTTTGAGCTTGGCGGAATGGATAGTGATGAAGAGGAAGGGAAGCTGGGAAGTGGTTATGTTTCGCCAAATGCGCAGAGAAGTGGTAGTAAGAAGGCTGGAATCAGTGGTCGGTTGACACCAGACATTATGGATCGGAATGGATTGCTTGTAAGGACCGAGTCTAGGGAGCGTTTTGATATTGGTGGAAGGAAGAGCAGAAATGGTAGTCTGAGTCCGAAGAGAGTTCCGAGATAGTACCGCGGTAGACGAGCTACTATGTTCCAGCTGAACATAAGTATGTTATGAGGATAAGATAAATTGTTAGAGAGCGTCGTAACTGCTGATGTACGAACAGAATGTATCTAGTTAGTGGTAAGGTTATGTAGTCACGTAGACCGTTATATTGATGTTAGCCATTATTATATCTCTGAAATCACGCACAGATTTGCAAGCAAGCCCGCTTGGCACAGTGGTAATGCGTCTCACTCGTACTGCGCACGTGTGAAATGAGAAGATCACTGGTTCGATTCCAGTAGTGGGCAAAGCATCCTTGGGGACTTGGCCTGAGAATGGAAGATTGCACCTTCCAACTTTTTATTTTTTCGGGCAATTTTTTTCGTATGTCGAAAATGAAGTGAACTCTTGCAGTTTTTAAATGGCAGCGGTACTACTTGAGCAGGTCGTTGTGCAGTCACTCCGCTTCCTTACACCAATCGATGCTCTATCATTAGTGTTGGCGGAGATCACACATGGCATTGTCCTCTCAAACCGAACATATATGCTATGTCCATTGCTACATGGCTATCGATCCAGCAGTTCCGATATCTAGGTGAACCAGAATTGTCGAAACATTACCGGAACACCGTTGCAACAGATCCAAGGACAGCCTTCTTAAGAGCAGACGGTCCCTCACTTACTTAGGTCAGTTAATGGAAACCAGCACACCAAGCTTTGTTCCAGTGGCTACTGTTTTCAATTTCGTCAACGTTTTATAGATACAAAATTTACAACATGCGAGTCATCCATAAATCTTTGGTGCTCCTTGTCTGCAATGTTGCTAAACCTCATCATCACTACACAAAGACCGAAGTGTTTCACTGTTAGGACCTAGATGGATGTCTGGAAGTAAAGCAGTAATTACAGCCGCCACGATTTAGTCCAGATATCGCCGAGTGATGATAGGATCAGACCAACGACTGCCTTTGCTTCGTTCAATCCGCAACAGCGTATTTGAGAATGCTTTGCGGACTTGCGAGAGTGCATTCTACAGCATCAAGGTATAGCCAAGATGCAGGGTGTATGAGATCTACTGACCATCATGCATGCAATCTACCAATACTGCTGTCAAGGTAAAGAGATGTGACGCAATATCGAGATCCATCTGGCCCCAGAATCAATCAACCTACACTATTATTTGTATTGGACAAACTTTAGGAGTATTTACTGTGCATCATAATGATATTTGGAGAGTTGGATAATAGCCTGATTAGGTCCGTGCAAGGTTGGTATAAGAATGCCCATATCAGCTCTGGAAGGCTTCTAGTTTGACAATCGCGCTCAAGTTGACACAAAGAGCGATTTGGACCGCGCCCACCATACATCTGGACTTCGAGCACAGATTCTCCTCCGTGAATCCTTTGCGCTGGTTGTGAAACTGTACGTCAAGCTCATACCCTGGGGCTATGGACCTGAGATACAGCAAGAACAAGATGAACACCTTCTGCTCCGCTAGCGATGTATTAAATTCGAAAGATCTGGAGCAGTGGAAACATACCAAACGAGATGGCTCCTTGGGATATGAGCCTGAGGATGACAATATGAATCTTGTATGCTGTCAAATTCACGCAAGCAGCTTGATTACATCTGTCCTCTTGCCAAGGCTTGAATAGTAAATCTACATATTTAAATCTCGGGCAAGTAACTGCTTCTCCGCTTGCGTGGCTTGGCTGCTTAGGAAAAATTAACTTGAAGACCTTTGCCCATAATCCCGCTAACATCACTTATACCTTAATTAAGGAGCAATATGAGTCGAAGTCAGGTTGCAGGTTTTTTTTTGGCAAGACTCGTCTACACTAAGCTCTCTCAATCCGAAAAGCAAAGCATCCTGGCAGGGCGTTATGTACATTGATATATCCTGCCTTCTCATCCGCCAACATTCTACCAGCAACTTCTTCCAACTCATCCCCCTTTGTTATCTTGGCTGCCACCATTATATCATCCTTGTTATAGGCTCTGACACTCATCATACGTCTCAATTGTCTCTCAGGTATCTTACTACCATCAAAAGTCTTGCACTCATGTGCATGAACAAAGATTGGACCACTACCTCGGTATGGAGAGATACTGTTTTCGGGGAATGGATCGTAGCCGCGAAGAACAACGACTTCTCCGGGGATAGCATCCTGTAGGCAACGACGACATGGAGGGCGTAAGCCTTCAGTTGCAGTAATCGGGTCCCCGGTCGGGCCTGGTATGAAGTTTGGAAGTGGGATGTATCTCAACTTCACTGGGGAAAGATCGTCCTGGAGAAAGCTGGGAGGTTCTGTTGAAGATAAGGTGTCAGAGGAGGACGTTTTGGTGTGACTGGTTGAAAAGTGTTCTTCGGTTTGTTCGTCTGCTTAATAAAGGGAGTGAAGTGTGGATTTTCGATGTTTGGATAGGGTAAGTTACTGTTCGAGAGAAGTGAAGAGCCTTTTATAGACAACCATAAGGCTAGTAATTAACACCAGGACACGTAACCCCAACTCAAGGAGGACAAAGAGTCAGGTTAGCCTTCCTGTCATCTCTCCACCTCAGGCATGTTGCTATAAAATCGATTGGCGACTTCGAGGTCCGCGTCCACTTCGACTTGACGATTGACAGCACGTGATTGGTCACTTCGAGTTCTAGTGCACGAAGGTATCATTTGCTTCCAAGGACACCCTTGAGAACTCTTATCATGACATATAACCCAGAAAGTATGTCAGTTCGAGTTCCTAGGATGCACTGATGAATGTTCTTAGCTCCTCAGCCTGGAAAACTCCTGTCATATAAAAGATTCTGAGCCTTAGGTTACAGTTAAGCCCTGGGAAAGGGGCAAACAAATCCTACAAATATGGTTGCCTCAATGCTAGCTCGAGAGAAGCCCGATGTATGCGATTTGTTGCAGGGAGATAAGCTAGAGCAGCAGGACTGCACATAGATACTGCTTGTTATGCCACCTAGTATGATTGGTCTCCCTCTTCCTCGTCAGGCCGAAGATTACACGACAGCACCACTGCCTTCTCCTATACACTTGAATACCTTGCAACAAGTGCATACATAATCACATCGCCCATTACTGCTAACAATCTACACGCTAGCCTTGACCAAAGACTGTGAACCGAAACACCTTGTGGGACGGTTAAGTATAAAGCTTTGCACTCAAGAACTATATCCATTCATGATAACTAGCGGAAAGTGAGGTTAAGGCTGGAATCGGGTGGAATGGTGCTACATAATGGGCACATCCTTCTTCACATTGTTCTATTTCTTTCGTCCATACTTTGAGAGAAACATTAAGAGTTGTTGAACAAAGACCTATCTACAACATTTTTGCGGATGGGTGAAAAGCTTGGCCAGTGCGTCGTTATATATTCATACCACTTCGTGGCTTGCAGCTCTGAAAGGTTGATATACGACGACTACTTTACGAAATCCACTGTCGGCGACCTGTCCTTAATATGGTCAATCACATTCCGTATGTTCAGGCCGAAGACCCACTGCTGGTAAATATTGTAGGTGCTCTAGACTAAGAAGGTTAGAGCGTTCTATCCAGTGATTACGGAATCTTCGAAAGAGCAAGACGCTGCTTACTACGATGAAGAAGCTCTAAATTTTCCTATCTATTGCTAGAATGCCCTTCGAAGTATGGAAAGTGAGGATCCCAGAGTAGGTGAGGTGGACGCGAATACTCGACCCTTGGCGTGTCATCTATGGCAACATTTTAGCCGCCTTGTTAGGCTTGGCGTTTCTGACACAAAAGAATGTCTTGTGTAACATACCACGCTCACTTTTTTGAGCAGTCGACGGCTCGGTTACTCGTGAGGTAAAGCCTCCACTAAATCGCAGCAAGTTAACGACTCAGATAGTTTAATCGACGAACTGTATTGAAAGAAGACCAAAGAAGAAAAAACGCGCTATTGACTTAATCATAATTAAATTGTTGATGCATTGAATTAAGTGGTGGTGCACGCGGCCTAAGGGCACATGATACGCGTGCCTGATCTATGCGATACCGGTTTAGCTTCAATAGGATTAGGCATGCAGCACTCTCAGCTTGTCACAACCATCCTGGCCCCAGTGGTTACGCGATTTGTCAATGTTCAAGCTGTTCTTTTCTTCTTGTTGTCTCAATGTCCGCAGAACGAAGGTATTCTGGAGGAGTTTAGGTCTATACAGGCTAGGTACGTAGCAATGCTTGACTTGTGTTTCAGCCAGCCATCTATCCAGGAACGATATCCTCGACTGAGCGTGCGTCCAATCAGACCTCAGAAATTCCCAAGAACATTGCCGTCTCACACAGAGTTTGAGTTGTCAGCACAAGACCAGGCGGAGGATCCGCCGGACTCTTTGTATGAATCGATGATGCTGACCACAGACCCGTATGTACCACCAATCATCAAAAAAGTACCAGAGACAATAACGAAGACACTCCACGTAACCATCAGATACCACCGGGTCGTCCGTGGCTCCCTCCAGTGATCATATAACCACATGCAGCCCATTGGTTGAAAGGCCATAAGAGTTCCAAGCAATGCACCAACGAGTGAGACAAGGCCGCCGAAGACTGGAATAGCACTTGCGATAACATATGCGGTCAGCGCTATGCCACCAGTACATCCCAACCATGTCACCCAATGTCGTACAGTGTTGTCAGTGAGATGATGGGAGCCTCGTAACAAGCGTAGGAGAAGATACTTCGCCGCTATCTATATGATCGTTAGTATGCATTATACAGACTGGAGATAGGAATCCTTACATGCGTAACCAATACCGTTGTGACAATCAGACCAGGAAGCGCAAATCCATAGGCAATCTTCTTCAGTAGTGTGCCGGCGGAACCAAGCGCAGGCGATGCAACATAGGATCCACAGTAATAGTAAACCACAATGCCAATAGTGATATATGTGATAGTGACCACAGTCTGGCAAATAATGAGTGCTCGAGTATAATGTTTAGGTTCGCGCATCTCAGAAACGATCGAGAAGAAGGCTGGAGTGCCCGCGTAGGCAAAAACGAGGGAGGAGCAAGCCGAAATGGCCTCGGTGAAAGATGGATTGTTGATGATTTTATAATTGGAGACGTACACACCATCTTGCGGTGCTGCGGCAGGACGGTCTTGTACCCCAACTGCGATGGTAACGGTAAAAACTGTGGGTATGTTAGACCTTGCTAATCTAATGAATGGGAAGCTCAACTCACTTGCAGTCAAAATACAAATCACGCCAACCCATGCAAGCCAGGCGACACGGCCTAGGGTCTGGATGCTCCCAAGAGCGAAGCCAACAATTGCTGCAATGGCGACAAAGATGGCAGTACAGGCACCGTGAGTTGACACTGCATTTAGCCCGATTGATATTCCCAGCATTCCAGCGCCGGCGACGAAGATCCAGACTGTGCGAGGTCAATACAAAACTCTTACAGTGCTCCAAGTTGTACTTACAAAGGACAAAAACAACTCCAAAAAATTCCCTACCAATTCGACCAAACAGCAGGTAGCCAACATCATCGATACCATAGACCGAACGGTGGCGCAGCTTAAACACACCAACCATATAGTCGGACCATGTCGTAATTATGGCAATAATGAGCAATACAATGATTCCCGGGACCATACCTAGCGTGTCTAAAACCGCAGGGATGGACAGAACACCTAGGCCAATCTGAGTCTTCATCATCAATGCGACAGTACCGAGCCATCCAACCTAGCGGACGTTGTCAATTTGTGCCACTCTTTCGTATTCATAAAGACTTACATCGCGGTAGTTTGGTCCATCCTCTTTGATTTCACCAAACACGTCATCGACGATAGAGATTCGGCGTCCTTGAGCTGAAAGGCGCCTTGCGCTTGGGTCATGTTCTATATGATCGATCTCTTTCGCGTATTTCTCCATGATTGATGAGTAGTTGCTGTTGTGTACGATAGAGTGCAGCTGTGGATGTCAGATGTGCTGACCTGGAATGGGGTGAGGGAGCTTCATATAAAAGCTCTAGAGCTGTGCCTGCCTTGGCTGGGGATGAGGAAGATCAAAAGCAACGATCCATCGTATCCACGAGGACCTCATCGTTTCTGGGGTCCCCATAGCGGAGCAACATACATTGGCGTTACGCAACCTATTCTGACAAGCCTAGATTGCTTTCTCAGATATACTCCAGACATACAAAAAGTCATGAGAAAGACGGCTTTCGTATGGATACTCTAATGGTCTCGAACAAGAACCCGGCATTCATAGATCAGTAATGTGGCGTTACATTGTTTTCTGGGGTCATGCTCTGCTGGGCGGGAACTTCCACCTAACGGTATTTCTTGATCAGAAAAGCATGTTCTATTGGTAATTTAAAGCAGCACTACGGGACTGCTGCCGAGCAGCCAATATTATTCGTCTAGTGATGTAGGAGGCTTTATCTCTTCGCATACCAGATCTTAGCGAGTAAGTATCTCCGATTGTGGTTGTGGCAAGAATACACTGCGCATTCGTATTAATTCTTTCAATCGAAGAGACATCTCCTGGTGTGATAGACTTATTATTTGTGCTCTACAGCCTAGATGTTTGGGGAAGGAAACGCCTTCTGCAATTCACTGAACTCATGTAGCAAGGCATGACATTCCGACGGGCTTACATCGGTTTGCCTTTCCGAGATCGGCAGAAACCTTCAATTGCCGAGGGTAACCGATTCCGATAGTGGCTGCTTGGGCGGAACGAAATTGATTCTCCGACATACATTGAGAGAGAAGGCCATAGATCTTGTAAACTAGTATAATCCCAATTCGCTCAACTGGCTGAAGTAAATGTCGCATGGCGAGCCCAGGATGAAGCTTAACCACGTGACCCGAGAGCTAGAGTGACTTATTCTAGGCCCAGAGCAGCAGTAAGCTCGATATAGAGTAATGACATCTTAACAGATTCTCAATTTCGTCCTCCATTCGACTATTACAGTGCTATTTACGCTCTAAGACTGCGAAGTTATGGGATAGATGAGCAAGACGAACAATTCTGAGATAGAGTCGAATGTCGCGTATCGCCATCATGCAAAGACGTGGTTCCGTCGGCTGACAACCCATTCACCATTTTGTCATCTATTGTGCGAATCTTAGATCCCTTGAAGTTGTACACCAATTCCTATCGTAAAAGTGTCGTTTCAAACAAAGACAATGTTGCCTTCTAACTCCCCAGCACCGCCCATCCCAGCCTACATCTTTCGCGGCCACCATGTCGCGATCCATGCACTCCACTTCTTTCAGAATAACAGATTCTTTGCATCCGGTGACAGCGATGGGTGGATCGTGGTTTGGAGATTAACGACACGGAGGCCCGCTGCGGCATGGAAGGCACATGAAGGTGGCATCATGGGCATCAAGGACTGGGATGGCACGCGCTTGTTGAGGTAAGCAGGCACAAACACCAACGAGATTCCTCTGCTGACGTGTTACAGTCATGGCCGAGACCATAAGTTACGTGTTTGGCAGCTGCGACCGAGTGATTTCGAAGGCCTGAGCGTCAAGTTGCCTCTTGATGGAACTACTGCAGAAGACGTCAAGCAGCCATGGCTCCTGTACACGATGCCGATCAATGCGCTCAATTTCTGCGCTTTTGCTACGTGTACAGATCCCGATGCTTCAGTCAGTAAAGAGTCAGAGCTTGCGTCTTTGCTCATTGCAGCACCGAATGGTCTTGACTCTGGTGGTGTTGATGTCTTTCGACTTCCATCTGAGAATCGAGTTTCGAAGGTGCAGTCTGACAAGAACGTGAACACCGGCATGGTCATGTCACTGCGAATCTTTAATGCGCAATCTACAGGCAGACTTACACTTGTGATAGGCTATGAGGGCGGGCAGGTCATGGTTTTCGAGCGGAGGAAGCAGGACTCAACTCTAGTCTGGGGCTGGGATCAGGTTTTGGTTGGACAGCCCCATAAGCAGCCGGTATTGTCCCTAGATGTGACACCTGATCATACAGCCTTCATCACTTCTTCTGCTGATGCGACCGTGACAAAGTATGCACTTTCGAAGGCCGAGGCGAAACAGGCAGAACCAGAAAAGACATTCAACACGAAACATGCAGGGCAACAAGATCTCAAGATCAGGTTGGATGGTCAACTATTTGTCACAGCAGGTTGGGACAAGAACATTCGAGTGTACTCGGCGAAGTCATTGAACGAGCTGGCTGTGCTCGCATGGCATCAAGAAGGTTGTTACGCCGTCGCCTTCGCAGAAATTCTACCTGCAGCCACACGTGAATGCGCCGAAGCAGGTGAAGTAGTCGAGGCCAGCGCGATGACACGAATGAAGCAAGAACGAGACACCAAAGTCCATAACACACACTGGCTGGTCGCTGGATCTAAAGATGGCAAGATCTCATTGTGGGATATCTACTGAACAGCTTTCGCTTCCAGGATCACGTTATCTATCAGCCGGACGCTGATCTGGTTCTTCTCCTCCTCCGACAGCGGATGTGTGACGGGCCACACCTTGATGGCAGCGCTCAAGATAGCACCTTCTGAAAGATTGACTGAATGTTCGTCTTCAATCGTGGTCATGTCATCGGGCCTCGTCAAAGCAACATAATCGATTTCAATCTTCTGACAGCCCCAATACGCGCCGTCCCTCTTCTCAAGAGACCGCTCGAACACCTCCAACGCAGCACGACGAATGGCATTAGCCGACAGCTCACCCTGGTTGTACGCCTCTTGCGCTCTCAGCAATGCTCTCGACAGCACGGCGACATCCTTCCTTCTCCTCTCGCCAAGGTAGACATTCCTGCTACTCATGGCCAACCCATCTGGCTCTCGGCTTGTCGCGATCACCCTCACCTCAGTAGGGATGTGAAAATCCTTCACCATCCTCCGAATCAATACAGACTGTTGAACATCTTTCTGGCCAAAATACACCCGATCGGGTTGCACGATATTGAACAGCTTCGTACAAACGGTCGCGACGCCGCGAAAGAAGACGGGCCGACTGGCGCCCTCCAACCACTTTCCAATGGGTGTGATGGTCACGAAACTTCCCTCTCCACCAATTTCCGAGCTCGGTGGCATGATGGGGTACATGACCTTGGTGGTGGGCGCAAAGATGCCACAAATCTCCCCTACTGCCCCTTCTTCGCTCGCTTCTCGAAACTCTTTTTTCAACTCAAGCAGCTTCTGCATGTCCGCCTCCCAGGTCTTGGGGTATTTGTCCAAATCTTCATTGACGCCGAATTGTGTAGGATTGACGTAGATGGAGACGAAAACATCGGTGTTCTCGCGGAGGGCCTCACGGACGAGCGAAAGGTGGCCGTCGTGGAGAGCACCCATGGTTGGGACGAAGCCGACTTGCTTACCATCACGGAACATCTGACGGCGCAGGGTGCGGAGGCTGGGGACATCGCGAAAGACGGGGAAGGGCGCGGTCGGTCTCGAAGAAGTCGTAGATAGGTAGCGTTGCGATACGAGATGTTGCAGCCTTCGGCTGAGTCGAATTCGTCCTCTAGATTGCGTGCTCAAGGCGCGCATTGTGCTTGCCATGGTTCTACTGACTAAAGTGCCGTAGTTGCCAGCAAATGGCTGTTATATGTTTGCGAGGTAGATGCGCGCGCGAGAGCTTGCTGATGTTTCCAGCAGCGACATTTCTGCCTGCTCTGAAGCCGCTCAGAAGCGGTGAGGAAGGACTAGGGAAAGTGATCGTGTGTGCTGCGAAGTGTACAGCATCTCTCTGCTCCCGTCGCTCTTGGTACGCCAACCCCAAACGTTAGCCAATCGGAGTTGAGTTTTCTCCACATTTCAAAAAGTTCGCAGTTGGGTACTTTGGCGATAAATCCTTCTCTATGTCACAGTTGGTCAATGTCTTTACATCTGCCACATTACAATCATGGCCGACTCGGGTTTGCTACTCAACTTTGCAGCTGGTGAAGTCGCGCTGCCTTCGAGTGCCTTGAAGTTCAAAGGTGGGTCGTGGAAAGAGAGAGCAAGGCTTGCAAAGTCAGCCAAAAACCCTCGTGGCTTGCAAAAGCCACAATCTCAGCAGAGTGCACGAGCACAGGTGCTACAGAGGGCTGTGCGAGACCGCTCACCGGACTATGGAGAGCAGCAAGCTGGCCTGCCGCCTACGAAACGGAGACGGATAGATTCGCGCCATGGGACAACCCACGTTAACAAAGGTAGAGCGATTCACCTTGAAGGAGCCACCTACGGCGGACAACCAGGAAATCGAGAAGTCATCTCGTCGCTGTTCAGTTACAATCCAGAAGCAACGACGGAGGAAGAACAGCCGAAAGGTGCAGAAGAGACGACGGAACCGGTCAAGCCTTCGAATGCGCCCCTACCAGATGGCATCGACACCTTCACCTCGCTGGGCTTAGCTGACTCAATCGCCGCGCACTTGCTCACAAAGATGAGCCTGAAGAACCCTACTGCTATCCAGAGAGCTACCTTGTCTCAATTGACGAAAGAAGATGAGGACGTTTTCATACAATCTGAGACTGGTTCGGGAAAGACACTGGCATATCTATTGCCCATCGTCCAACGGCTGCTTACCATGGCTGAGAGGCAGAAGCACGAAAGTACGGTGGAGGATGCACTACACCGAGATTCAGGTCTGTTCGCGATTGTGATTGCGCCGACCAGGGAATTGTGTAAGCAGATCTCCGTTGTACTTGAGAGGTTGCTCGGTTGTGCCCACTTCATTGTGGCTGGTACTGTTATTGGCGGTGAGAAGAAGAAATCAGAAAAAGCCCGGCTGAGGAAAGGGCTTAATATTCTGGTTGCTACGCCTGGTCGCCTCGTTGACCACCTCGACAATACAAAGAATCTGGATGTGAGCAAGGTGAGGTATTTGGTCCTAGACGAGGGAGACCGACTAATGGATCTTGGTTTCGAAGAAGACATTACCAAGATTGTGCGGACTTTGGATGAAAAAAGGCGGCCGTGTGACAAGCCGGGTCTACCTGACAAGCGAATCACCATATTGTGTTCGGCCACGTTGAAAGCGAACGTGGAGAAGCTCGGCGATATTAGCTTGAAGGATGCAGTACTCGTGAAAGGTGAGAAGGAAGATGCTGATGGCGAGACGGCTCAGGTAGGTGGGGATTCCGCTTTCCTGGCACCTGCTCAACTGAAGCAGTCGTATATCGTTTGTGCTGCGAAGTTGCGCCTCGTAACACTGGCAGCGTTGCTGAAAAAAACCTTTGCCAGGAAAGGCTCTGTCATGAAAGCAATAGTCTTCCTATCATGTGCTGACTCGGTTGAGTTCCACCACCGAGTGTTCACGAGACAGACCAAGGATAAAGATGCGCAACCCGACGAGGAACCTGCCGCCAACAAGCCAAGCGACTCTAGTTTCTCCGAAGCCATATCACCGTCTTCTCTTCTGTCTTCTTCGAACAACCCGCTGACTGTCCATAAACTCCATGGTTCCCTCCCACAGCAATCTCGCACCGCTATCCTTAAATCTTTCGCAACCTCCACGACAGCTTCACTCCTCCTCGCAACCGATGTTGCCTCTCGAGGTCTCGACCTTCCAAACCTCGACCTTGTGATTGAGTATGATCCTGCATTCAGTAAGGACGATCACCTCCACCGTATAGGACGAACAGCCCGTCTCGGCCGTGATGGACGTGCGATCATCTTTCTCATGCCAGGCAGTGAAGAAGGCTACATCCAGATTCTGCGTGATTCATATCGAACGTCCACCGACAAAAGCACCAACGTCACTTCCAACACTGCAAATGACATCTTGAAGAAGGGCTTTACGGCCAACTCTGGTGTTGTTTCGAAAGGAGGCGATTGGGAGAAAGCTGCGACAGAGTTCCAACTTGATGTCGAAAGATGGGTCTTGGCTGACGCGAAGGTGAAGGAGCTTACCAAAAACGCATTTCAGAGCCATATCAGGGCGTATGCGACACATATCGCGAGCGAAAGGAAGTATTTCGATATCAAAGAGCTGCATCTCGGACATCTGGCAAAGGCCTTCGGATTGAGAGATCCACCAGGAAAGGTCAATGTCGTTGGGCTGAGAGGGAAGAGTGGAAATGGAAAACCGAGGGCGAATGAAGCGCGGAAGAGAGTGGCGGGAGGTTTCGGGGAGAAGGCTGAAGGTGAGAAAAGGAATGCTGCAGAGGTTGATGAGACTGGTGATGCGGAAGCTGCGGCGGAAAGGATGCGGTACTTGGTCAGAAACAGAAAGAAGATGATGGGTGCTGGTGCTGACGAGTTTAATATCGCTTGAGCCATTAATCACAGAAGTACATTGGGCCCACTACGTCCACGGTCGAAATTCATTCTTTCTGGTTTTCACTGTCCGATGTCCCCAGCGGTCAGGCATTCTGTGTGGTTGGGTTTCGCGTCGGTGTCAGCACTCCCTAATTAGCCTTGACGAATAGATCGAGTCTCCCTTCAACTTCACGACTTCCGCTGAAGCAGAGGATTAAATTTACTACACGACGTCATTCCAACCATATCTGTACTGTATCCTTTCATCCACTTCTCTCAATACAAGATCCTTCTCAGGTTTCTTTACAGCCCACGCTTTCTCGAACTTCCCAAAATCTTGCTCACCACCAGCAAAACCTCACCATTTTTTCGGATAAACTCCAAGCAAAGTAAACCCACTCAATTCAATATTGGCCAACGCTCTCTTCACGTCTTGAGCTGCAACGGAGTGACCCTCACCAGGGTGAGAAGCGCGAATACTGCAGTAGGATTAGTGTTAAATGTCTTGTGGTGAAAGTATTGGTGATGTCTTAGGCCAGCCGTGAAGATGATTAATGCGTCGAAAGCAGGATTCCTAGTGCTCATAGCGGGTATTGTTTCCCGGTCTTGGGGTTTAAAGCACAGTTTAGAACATGGAACATGTTATTAGATCGGTGGAATTCTTCTTGATCTCGGTGAGGTGCGGTTCAGCAAGCGAGTCGCTAGCGGCATGCCAGAGGACTACTTCTATCAGGATCTCAAGCACGACGGCAAAACGTTGTTTGCTCCGGATTCATGAATGCGGAAGTCAACCAAGAAATTTGACGATGGGACCCAGCAGCTTCGACAGACTCGGGAGACGTGTCATCCGTCCTACTTGAATACCTTGTCTTCATCTAACCTTGATTTCCGAGATAATTTTCAATAACTTAGACTGACTTCCAAACTTCGCCATTCCGGTTTAAGATAAATTGGACCATAAAGAAGCACTACTATATTCGAGGAGGCTTTGGACCAGTGAGCCCATTACGGATATGGGTGTTGACTTCCTTTCATACGACTGTGATACGGGATGTGTAATCAGATTTGACTTTCAACTTCTCCAATACATGCCACTGTCTCAGAGAACATGATGCCAGCAATAAGGCCCATAAGGCTCAATAACTGCACAGTGGACCCGGATCAGCCACGCGCCAGCTTGGAGACCTCAAGTTTCATGACCGAACCATCAGGCTTATAGTAGTCTAGTCAGTCCCTTTTTCGGCTGCACGACGTACGTATCTAAGCCAAGAGATACAAGTGACGGATATGCATCATGAGCAGATAAATCTGAATATCATTGACCTAAAGAGAGCAATTTCTCACAAGGACTTGACGAGATATATCCAAAACAACAAACCTTGCTATTCGCAATTCCAACAATTTAAATTTCAACCTCTCCATACATCTCGTTACCGTAGCGTTGAATCGACTTTCTCTCAGTTGCATCTTTGACCCCATGCTCATGGCATTCAGACTTTCTCAGTTGACGATCTGTATGTTTGGGCATCCTCCCGACTCAGGCGGTACAACTCGGGACATTTGGCTGATTTCTGGAAGAGAATCCATCTCTTGAACCACCAGGGCAATACTGTCCCAACCTGGTACTTCGCATGTTGTCTGGTCGGCACGGCGAAGACATAGTCGAGTTCCTCCAACGTGCGCTCCTTCGTCTCAGGCAGGAACAAGAAGATGAGTATCAGTGCGATGACGTTTAGCCCAGCATAAAATCCAAAAGATCCTGGGGCTCCAAATGCACGCAACATTCTTGGAAAGGTCAATGACAAAACCGCAGCCCAGAAGTTGTTCGTCGCGACAGCCCAGGACATGCCAATCTCACGATGAGATAGAGGAAATGCTTCGGCTGAGTAAACAAAAGCGCAAGGTCCCTCTCCGGGGGAGTAAAAGGCGCAGAAAAAGAAGATGAAGAGGGCAATCAATCCTAGATGAGCAGCACTTTCTGTGGGGACATAGAACGCCATTCCCGTTGCAAGGAGGGTCCAGAACATGTTCGGGAAAGTGGCGAGCAAAAGTGTTCGTCGGCCCAGTTTGTCGATCGTGTAAAGAGCTGGGACAGCGAATATGAACATTGTCATGCCGAATCCCCAGGAGACCAGAAGGGCGACGATCTGACTCGAGCCAGCCTGAACAAAGATTGTTGAGGAATAGAATGCAACAATGTTAACTGTTAAGACACACGAAGCGTTAGTAAGAGCTTAATCAGAGGGTGTGATGATGGCGAAAGAAAGGCCGTAGAGAAGAGGGTGACCTACTACCACACATCTGTTGTGCAATCATGATGATTCCGGAAGCCTGCGTCGCCCTGCGGATGCGTGGGATTGTGAACAATTCCATCGACCGTGTTAGAAAATTGTCATTCTGAAAACCTTTTTCCTCAAGCAAGGCATGCTCAGCTTCGATCTGTGCATGAATGTAATATAGATCTCGTGCCGCCTGTAAGGGCGTGTTTCGCACTCTCAGAAGTGACTGGTAAGCTTTGGCGTGCTTGCCTTTTTTGATAAGCCAACGAGCAGATTCAGGTACAAACCAGATTCCTAGAATAAGCGGCACCGCGGGTATGAAGGCCGAACCGAGTTGAAGCCTCCATGTGATTGCGCCAGCGTTGACCACAACCAGATTCGCCGAGAAACCAAGCATGATACCAAAAGCTACCCACATCTGCCAGCTCATGACGAGAGCACCACGAATATTGGCAGGAGCGTTCTCTGCCGAGAAAACTGGTACTGTCACCTCCTTCAGACCCATTCCAATACCCAGAAGAATACGGCAAACCAGAATTTGAGGCCACGACTGTGCGAGAGCTGATCCGATAGGAGCTACGAGACTGAAAATAGCACCGAGAAAGATAGCACCACGGCGACCGATATAGTGGTTGACAGGGTCCGAGAGCCAGCAAGCACTATGTCCGAGTCAGAAATCATCAGCAATGATTGACGTGTGACTTACAAAAGTGCAATTGCCATGTAAGGCACGGCATTGATCACACCAATAGTCCAGGAGTTTGCTTCGCATGTTCCAGCAGACTCACATGTTGGCCCTGTATCGGCGATCCCGAATTCTTGAGGGAAGGATAAGTTCGCACCATTCGAACCTGTTTGATCCCAGCCTTGAATAGCTGCACCGACCGAGTTGAGCGCTACCAGGAAGTACAGAGTCTTGGGGTGACGCCAACGGTGTGTTTTTTCCTCTGTGAGGGCTCTGACTTCCTCAGCAGTCAACTCCTCGAGCTCATCAATCTTGTCGGGCTGCTGTGAGACAAGAGCCCCTTTCTTCAGCAGATCGACGGCGTGCATCAAGTCGTACTTCTGAGCATAGTCCTCGACATCTTGCATGAGATCTTCTCTCGGTATCCCGAGAAGGGGATTCTTGATTCTATTCTTGGTCAGATAAAGTTGTCAACTTCTCCAAACGTTTTGATCTTACTCTCCAGAAGTATTCTTTGTCATCGAGGCCACGCTCTGTCGGCGGGCTTCGACGCTTCCAAGAATTGAATCACGATGTTCATATCGTGTCTTTTGCTGACCGGATTGTGCCATTTTGAATGAGCTGAGATGAGATGATGAACAAATCTTCGTGGGGAAACGAGCGTGCTTTTATGCTTGCGCAAATCTGGGGCCCCATGGTGAAGCGGCAGTTGTTGGATTCTCCAACACCGGTGTCCGTGCGACTGAGGTGTAGGTTCATCGTCTAGAAACGTGGAAGAGAGTTTTTGGATTGCTCGGACAGAACCACCGAGTAATTCAGAATGTGCTTGTTAACATATTCTAAGCTCCCTAACTAATGATACCATTGCTTGGCTGGCGGTTTCTCGGCTCGCGAGTCTAAGCTTGAGGGTCGCTTCCACTAACTGTTCTAGGTGCTAGTAGTCAAACAATAGCCGTAAATTGGGAACGGTTATTGCTCTGTTTACAGTGGGGAACAGATTGTCAAGTCACATGGCAGAAAAAGGACACGCCACCACCGAAAGCCAGAAGCGTTGTGTGGATGCCTTCTAGCGCTTCGGTGGTTGCCCCCGAGCCAAGCTTTCGTCAAACCTTTTGCAGGACTTGCCGCATTTTCGCTTGGTTATGCGAGCGATTCAAGTTCTGTATTCTTTGATTCGAGCAATCTCAAAGCGGAACTATTGAATGCCAGGGAGTTGAAGTGAAGATTGACCCTTCATCTGCACTACTTCCCATAGTCTGGACCGATACTGGCAACGCCTTCGATGTTGTTCCAGAATGCCTCGGATGTTCAACCGAAAACTGCTTCGTGGGCACAACTTCAGATACATGGCGTGTGGTGAGATGGACGACGACTATGACAAGGCTCACTTTGAGGTTGAGAGCTAGTAAGCCATGTGTAGCTAGGTCATATGTCACTTCTGGCTCATATTCTGCGAGTAACAACACTTTCTCTTTTGAGGATACTTGGTGAATTTCGAGTTTCCGGCTATCCCAGACTTTGCATAACTATATCTCGTGTGCGCTCAGACTGGCGTGTGGCTCTGTGTCTCGACCATGACACGTTTGGCAAATTTGAAATATTTGTTGATATGGGATATTAATAATGTCGGCTAGCCCTTCCTATTCCTTTGCAATATAGAAGTGCATAGTTTGGCATCTTCTTCGTTCAGCCAGTCATTGAATCAATTAGTTTTCTCATGACACGAGACGTAAGAACACCATAGTCAGCAAGCAAAAAAGACTTCCGGATCTTACGGGATGGTCCCGAACAAATGTATTGTTATTGAGTGAAGTTACTGCTCACGTATATAGCATTCCACCGTTTGCGCAAATTATGTCCCCCGTCACCCAGCGCGACCTCTCTTCGCAAAGAAACAATATAATATCAGCAATATCCTCCGGAGTTCCGCAACGCGGCGCAGCAGGTACTTTCTTGTTTTGTTCTTCCATACGCTTGAGATGAACTGGCCCTGCTGCTCGATACATATCAGTATCAACCGGGCCAGGATTAACTGCATTGACAGTGATGCCGTATTCGTGACCGAGTTCGGTTGCCCATACTTTTGTTAGTCCTTCTACTGCCGCTTTTGTTGCTGCATACACTGTTTGCGTTGCATAGCCACCTCTGGCTGAGATTGATGAGAGGTTGACAACTCTTCCGCCTCGATGGACATATGGAAGGATCGCTTGAGTCATGAATATTACAGCACGAACGTTGATGCTCATCAGGCGGTCGTATTCCTCTAGTGTGATATGTTTGAGAGGTGTGTTCTGTCCCAGACCGGCGTTGTTGACTAGTATGTCAACGCGCTCGACACCAAAGGCTTTGAAGGTAGCGTCAAGCAGGACTGATGCCGCGCTTTTGTCTCCCATGTCGCATCGTACGCAGGCTGATTTACCACCTTTGGACTCAATTTCTGCCACCAAATCCTTTGCTGCGCTCTCGGAGGAAGGAGAAACATAGTTGAAGGCAACCTGTTTGCATATTGTCAGCTGCCGGCCTCACTTTCGAGCTCTTCAAATAATCCGACTCACCCAAGCACCTTGCGATGCAAGCGTTCGTACAATTCCAGCCCCAATTCCCCTTGCTCCTCCCGTTACGATGGCTATTTTGTCTTTGAGTGACATTTTTAATTCTAATGTATGCTGTGTGCCTTATTCTGGATTCGAAAGTAGTTCTGTGTTAATCCTCGCAGCGTTACTCTGCTAGTTTTTATCAGAGAAGCGCATCGTGACCAGAGTTTTGTGGTTACTTCGAGATGCGGCTCTCCGAAGCAAAAGCTGATGTCGTATTGAGGAGTTTTCATCTTCTCGGATGTTAGAAACGAGCTTGCATTGATTAGCTGTACCATTGAAATCCGAAGCAGTGTCAAGGCTTACTGCAGAAAGTGCCATACACCAGCTCGGGGGTACATGCCGAAAGCTGCGTTCGGCGGGTCCACCGAATGTGCTTCCCATATTGTCCGCGGTCCGCTTACCACAACAACATGTGTATGCGGTTGATGGCTCATAGGCGAGTGTATGCTACACGAAGCTTACAGCATATATCAGAAAGTCGTAGAATCCATTTTGCCAGAGATTGAAAACTCATTAATTTGTGCTTCTGCGTCGTTTTGCAATACATTTCGGAAATACAAGAGCATACAAAGTCAACCATGGGGCTTTCTAGCGATTTTGACGATATCAGAACTCGAAAACCTGAAAACATCGGCGTCTTCACAAACCCAGAACATGAGCTTTACCTAAAATCTGGGCCCATTCCCAAGCCTGGCCCAGGAGTATGTCTCGTTCATGTGCGGGCCACTGGCATTTGCGGTTCAGATGTGCATTTTTGGAAGAAGGGTAACATTGGTGACATGGTTGTGGTCGGAGAGAATGGTCTTGGGCATGAGAGCGCTGGCGTTGTCATCGACGTTGGTGATGGTGTGACCCGCTACAAGCCAGGTGAGCTTGAAAGACTCCTTCATCGACCGAAAGATCTAACACCGTGCTCAGGTGATCGTGTCGCGCTCGAATGTGGTATACCATGCATGCGAGCGACTTGCGATTTCTGTCGGACTGGACGATACAACGCTTGTCCAGATGTTGTTTTCTTCTCGACCCCCCCATACCATGGAACGTTGACACGATATCATCTCCACCCAGAAGAATGGTTGCACCCTCTGCCTGAAAAGTTAAGCTTCGAGGAAGGCTCCCTACTGGAACCTCTATCCGTTGCCCTTGCTGGAATTGACCGGTCACAGCTTCGACTGGGTGATTCTCTTGTCATATGCGGCGCAGGTCCAATTGGTTTGGTGACACTTCTTGCAGCTCACGCAGCAGGCGCAAATCCCATCACTGTGGTGGACTTGGATACCAACCGACTTGAGATGGCCAAACAACTCGTACCTCGAATTGAGACTGTGCAGGTTACGATGGGAGAAGCACCAAAGGATGTCGCTGCCAAGATCAAGGGAGTGTTGGGTTGTGAAGCAAAACTCGTCTTCGAATGCACAGGTGTTGAGTCGAGCGTGCAGTCGGCAATATACGTGAGTATCTTGCGAGCCAACTAGATTCGAGACGCTAACTTTCCATAGTCGTGCCGCTTTGGCGGAATGGTCTTTGTTATTGGATGCGGCAAAGAGATGCAAAATATTCCTTTCGCGTACATGTCTGCCCGCGAGATCGATCTGCGCTTCCAATACCGGTACCGAGATACTTATCCGAAAGCAATTGGCCTGGTGGCTTCTGGGCTGATAGACCTCAAACCGTTAGTCACCCACCGATTTTCGTTAGAAGAAGGGGAAAAGGCTTTCCAAACCGCATCGGATCCGGCCGCAAGGGCGATCAAGGTGCAAATTCTTGACGATTGAGGAAAAACCATTAGTTTCGGCCACATGTCTCTCGGCTGAGCATACTTCCGACAATGGCAATCGCCAATGATTTTCAATTTCCTCATAGTAACATATAGACCAGGCGCATATTTGACACAGACCTCGCTTTTGAGTTGATTCTATCACTGGTCGAACGGAATTTCTGATAGCCAACGTAGTGGTGAAGGTTCTTGAGGCACAACAACATTAGCCCAGGACTGGTTCCATAACTCTGCAACTTCCATTCGAATCGGCTCATTGAGCGCAAAAAAGGTAGAATCCGGCGTTGTTGGAACGAGACCTGCGGGAAACAGTCAGCATAGATATTCACACGATTAGATGCTAGGATGGCTAGTGGTTTCTGGTAGAGAACGTACCCATGATCTTGTCTAGAATCTGTGCCGCGCGTGCAGCGGTTGGCAAAAAAGAACCCATCCATTTCAAGGTTGCTGTCGAATTCTCGATTTGCTGCCTCCATGCTAGAGCAGATTCATGCTGTGGTTCGTAAAGCAGGCAAGTGACGTGGACGAATACTGCTGTCACTAACCAATAACATGCATACCATATCAACGCTCCATGGTGGCTTGCCGATGTGCTGAAGAAAGTCAGGATTGAAATAACACAATCGTCGGCTGCAGTGAAGCAACAACTACTAGGACTCTTAGGGCTGCCGAAATCGAGAGCTTTTCGTTCCCTGATAACTTGGAGGAGATAAGGTCGGTGGATGATAATACGCAGATGCATTGACCTCCAGAGAAGAATCATACGTGGTGAAACATATATGTCAGACTCCAGATTGTTGTAGTCTGCACGCATGTAGTGAGGCAAAGAAGCCGTCCACTGTACTACTTCCTCTCCCAGGGCAAGCATGATCGATTGATCGGGCACATGCTTCGCGACCAGTCTTTCGTTTGCCTTATTGCCTATCTTTGCAAGTTTAGCTTGCCAGATAAGACAGGACGTGACAGTGGGTACATTCTGAGACGAAGGCAGTTCATCTAGGTCGACGACCAGATCGTTATCGTTGAGGTTTCGAGGTAGGCGCGTGTTCATTCCACCATGACTAAGCGTTGGCCGCCCGAACGTGAGCCGGAACCCTGAATCGAGGATGAACATTGTCCACCACACTCGTCGTCGAAGCTCCATAGTAAATATGCTGACAGCAGGACCAACAAACTCTCGGTGCAGGCCGACACCTTGTGCCATGTTCATTGCGATACCCAAGAGTGTGAAGCCGCTATTGGGTCTGTTACGCTTCTGTAGATAGTTGGCTAGAAGGGCGAAGGCTTGTACAAGAAAAAGAGTCCCTCTTTGCAGAATGTCCCACGACAGGCACTTCGAGGCTTCGCGGTAGAAGTGGATATCAGCATTTTGATTGCATAAGTCACCGGAAAAGGCACCAATTGCTAGGACTGTGTTCAGCAAAATCGGCCAAGATCCATCTTTTGGTTTTGGAAGAGCTCCTGCAGTGACATCAGTGGCGGGAATTTGTGCTTTTTAGATATTAAGACTTACCCATGAGTTGTGCTCGAAAGCAACCTTCATGCAGAATCGGATAAGCCGGGTGGTAAAATTTGAAATACCAGTCTATGCACTGATTGGTAAATTGTGGCGATTTGAGTACCTGGCTAGGTATCTCTGGTTGTGGTGACTGTTGTAATGATAGATCCTCGTCAGGGCTCATGTACAGAACCGAGATAGATTGCAATTTCCGCAGCAATGTGTTGCCAGTCTGAGGTCCCATGTAGCCAATGCCTTTCCAATTCATGGACAATGAACCCATTCCATCAGTAACGGCTGCAATATCGACAGATTCGTCCCAGTCTAGCGTGTCAGCATCTTCGTACTCTGAGTCTGGTGGTGATATAGGCTCTTCAACAGGAGTGCTTTCAGGCAGGGCGAGAACTTCGGCATCAGCAGGACTTGTGGTAGGCTCTGAGGCTGATACGCCGCCATGAGCATCGGCTTTCCGTTTATAGTCAGCCCCAGGCAGGTCCACATCTGGCAGGTGTCGCTTCCATGCTGCCTCCAGAGTGCGTAAGCGCTCCTGTACCTGTTTCAAACGTCTGGTGGAGTTTAATAGAAGCCATAAAGATAAACAAATTGCTCACCTCTCGGTCTGAGCTAACCGGCCGTGCGAAGCGCTATATTGACAGTAGACGCCATGACGCACACAGTTCGGGCATGGATTTTCACCGTTGCATCGGACCTTCCGGCGTTTGCAAACATCACAAGCCCTTCGCTTCACGTCACGATGAGTCGAAGCCTCGTTTTGCACAGGATCACTTTCGTGTGAGAGCATTGTCCAGCAATGAAGACGGAGGCGAACGATGGTGCGGAGATTCTTTCGTTTGACAGGCTAAGTCTCTCGAACGCTTGGCGTCGGTTGACAAGAAGTGGAGAAGCATTTGCAAGCAGCCATTGCTTGAGCGTCCACCTTCCGCTCTAACCCAGCAATCTATGAGACTGATGTTCGGATTGCATCTTTGAGGAAGTGAACACCCTTCCTAGTGCAGGCTGATCTTTGATCATGTCAGTGTATAATGATACCCGCAAGATTCAGCTTCGCCGTCATCGGATTTTCTGATCTCAGGGATAGTTTTTGGCCATAGCTAGTGCTGCGCCCTGCTTAACTGCTGATTGAACAGCTACGTTGATCAAATTTAATGCGTCTTCTTCATAAAGAGTGTTGAGTGATTCCAGGCGCTCTACAGTTGACTACTAACAACAGAATATGGTGCTGGGTTACTAAATCTACTACAAAGGACGATGTCTATGTCTCCCTTGTCAATTTTTCACTCGTCCGACGCCCTGACTAAACGCGATCAGATTCATCGCCAAGCAGTAGTCGTAGCAATCGACATGTGGCTCGGCATTGTCAGTCTTGGCTGCGGAGACGCCACAATCCATCTTCGGGCGGCCGAACTTTGTTCAGAACGTCACTACACATAATCAACAGGATTGTAGAAGTTGTTGAGATTACTCGTATAGATTGTGGAATAAGCGTATAACCAATTTTATTTGCCTAGTTTTGCTATTTGGCAAGGAAGGCGAAGATATATTACCAGAGGCTGTTCATTTACGCATATGTGCACGATATCTTTAATGCCCGACACCTAGCAAGCAAGGATTTCTCTGAACATGAGCTGAGTACTGTGCTGCTGTACTCTATATAGTTGGAATGCGGTGCTTGGAGTGGATTTTTGTGGTTATCATGGACTTATGCCAGCTTGATAGAATCTTGTGCCTTTGGTGACCGGCTGAATCCAATTCCTCAATCTCGAATTCTCTTTGTCTTCTACGATACCAGATCTTGATTCAGTCGTGTTCATTACCATCGGCGAGTGCATGCGCCACTTTATACAATGCTAACGACTGATTTGTAGTATACTGTATTGCAGCTTTACAAGCGGTAACGAACAAGTAGTCTGAGAACTATTGACAGGCTGTTTTGAGATCAGTTAGGCAGTTTTGAAGTTACGCCCGAAGGAGCTCGCACCTGCTTCAAGGTTGTGACAGGCTTGAAACTCTTCAGATTTCTCCACCAGACCCATGTTCGAAATCCCTGTACTTTTGTCTGCCTCCGCACCAACTTTTCTATCCACATGACATAATCGGCATCAAACGACCAAGATAAACCCTGCTCGTTGTCCTGCATGCCATGAACATGTTCCACACCTACCATCGTCATGGCATAAGTTTGCGTCACAAGCTTTAGAAAAGCAAGACTGGGAATGCCACCTCTTTAAATGGAAACCTCGTAGTTCATGACGACCAGAAAGAATAGTGTTTTGTTTTCAGTCTTCGTAAAGCCTTTTCCAGCCACAGATAAACCGTTCAGCAAAAAGCGGAAATAATGGTTAAAGTCGCAGACAACAAAGTCATCGACCTCGATTTATTTCCTGGAAACAAAGATGGAGATAAACTTGCCCAGCAGACTAGGTGAGCTGAACACTGTATATCATAACAAGTCTCTTTTATTGCTCATGTGTAGAATCTTTCTGACGAAAAATCCTACTCTAGGGACGCGATCCAAGGGAAACTCCCACCTGAAGAAGCCCAAGGCGCCCTAGCAAACGCGCAAGGCGCACTTGGTGCAGTTGGTGGCACACTTGGTGGCGGCCTTAAGGGAGTTGTAGATACAGCTGGAAATACAGTTGGATCACTTGCACAAGGCCTGCAAGGTACCGTGCAAGGAGTTGGTGATGGCCTTGGTTCAACAATACAATTTGCTGGAGGAGCAGTAGGTGCGGGTACTGCACAACTTGGAAATATGGTTATGGGGGGCAACAGAGCAAAATCAGATGAAACAGAAGTATCCCAGACGAAGGACGCAACGGAGAATCGAAAGACTTCCGAGGAAACTCAAAAAGCCGATGGTAGTGCTGCCAAAAAAGGACACGAGCAATCCCGTGACGATATTGACCCAGCATCTGAGCTTGGTAAAAAGACTAAAGATGCACAGCTAGAAAGAACAAGCAGTGACGATAAGGCAGAAGGAGTTTTCTCATCCTCTTCGTGATGGAAGCTATTTGTTGAGCACTACAAAGATTAGTCAATGGCTTTGACTGAGGCATAACGCTACTTCACTCTAACATCCGTACATTTTTCACCTTTACCAATCTGACCTTCTCTATTTCACTGAATACTTCATTTCTCTGCACGATCGAACGACCATCGCTCGAATTCAACATGATTTTAACCAGGAATGAATCGGACCTGGTCAAGATTTCTTTAATACGCAGAAAATTATGGCAGATATTGATAGAATCAAGGCCTTCAGGTGTAGGGCTCGTTTAAATGGCCCTCTATACAAGTGGTTCTTGTATCCTTTTGCTTCGTTGCATGTTAACGTTGCGTCCGAACTTTTGGCGATATCTTGAATTCCGAGCATTCTATGCAATTACTGCTACGCCCCGCGATGACCAGCAGGAGACATATCAGACCGTTGCCTGATGAGGAACGTGAAGGACTCGTCTCATTACCGTACCCTTCTTCACATGCATTCCAGAGAGATCTATAATCTCACCTACGTCATCGAGCCGACCTGATCATATGAATTCGTATTACAACGATATCCGAGTAATCATCTCGTTCGAGTTTATCAATAGAAGGCAAAATCAGTAATCATGTCAACCTTAAGACCTTTGCAGGATAATGCTCACTCAACTTCATACCGAAGCTCAGCTACGACCGACATAAGTCAACCAAAGTGAATGAATTCTCAGCCAGCCATGGCTGCGCCAATGTACTGCAGATTATCCGGGAGACTATCGAGGGGCCAAAAACGATGGTCAAAAGACAAGTTTGAGTAACTTCGTCCATCTCCTCGGAAGGTGCAGGCAGAGAAACTCAGTATTTTGTCAGATAAAAATTTATTGTCGTCTCTTTCTGTGAACCCATAGACACTGACACGACTCTGGCGATGATATATTTACTCACTCCTGTATCAGCTTTTCCGGATATGACAGCACATCAATGGACCTTAGAGTTGTCTTTATTATCTTATCCAACGCCGTTCGAGCCATCGAAACTAAACAAGGAACTTAACCAGGCTAAAGAGATCCATAAACTAGACACTCAGATGACTTTTGAACAAGGGCGGAAATTGACCTTTTGTATGTTTGGCTAAAAACACTGCCCGAAGTTAAACGACTTTGATCCCAAATCTTGGTGCCTACGCAGAAAAAATGCCTGCAGAAGCCAAGTAACAATCAAGGAGGCCTTGAGGCTTCATCTTGTTATTCACTGTCCTTTTGAGTGAGTAATGCCTTGGGGTAGTACTCAACACTGTGGTTATTACACTCCTGCAAGGACGGTCGTTGGCATGCACGCGTGGCCATCCATCGCGACACCTAAATCTTCGGAGTAGATGCTGACGAATGGCGCCCTGAATGTGGGACTAATACAGACCCAGAAACACTTGTGGTAATGAATAATGTATTCATCGATAGTAGTTCAACACTTTCTTCGCGAAACCTAACTCGATACAACTGACGTATTATAAGTACAGCTCGGTGCTGAACTTCGAACATGCCTTGGGGAGTCCTCCTGTATCACTTTCCAGCGAATTGTTATCGATCCAATAATCAGTCTAACAGAGAAACACATCTCATTGTTCGAAATGATCAAGCTGGTCCTCGAATTTTTGGGAATACTTGATTCTGAATGGGCTTCCGAAGAAGACTGGACTTTCTCAGGCTCATTGTTTGCGAAACAAACTAAGTGAAAGGTTCCGATCTCATAAAAGCCTTTCAAGGTGAATCCACAGTTTGATCCAACAGCTTCCTCTGATCCACTGTGGCCACCCTCCACAATGAGGATTCCGACTCGATCTGTTTCTAGAAACATATCTTGTAAAAGAGACCAGGCTTAGATCACCTTTGGTTCAAAACCACTCAAACTACGCTAGCTTTCTCGCGATATGACATCTTGACAATGATATCTGACTGCTTCCAAAACCACGCCGCATGAGTCTTCCATTCTGGCTTTGAGGAAGCCCACTCGATATCGAAGTGGCGGAGGAGTTGTGGAATGAACTTTCCCATTTCCATGATCGAGATGTTCTTGCCTATACAAGTTCGTGCACCATAGCCGAACTATCCATCATTTCGTAGTTAGTATAGACTCATTCAATAGCAAGGGCTGTATGAAGTGGAACTTGCCGTGAGAAGACCCCGGTCCATTTTTTTGATTTGTTCTAGATCCGAATCGAGCCATCGTTCTGGACGGAATTCCTGAGCATCAGACCCAAAGATGTTTTTATCATAGTGGACCACTGGTGCAGACATGCTAACGTTTGTCCCAGCTGGTAAACTGTAACCCAGAAGCATCGCTCCGTCCTCCGGGACAAATCTTTCAAGTGGGAATGCAACACCAGGATGCATTCTCATTGCTTCTTTCATAATTGCTTGTCTAAAGGTAGTAAGTCTCTCATCGAAGTCAGGTGGTATTGTTTAGGGAATACCACTGACAAATATGGTAATTTGAGGCATTCCTCATACGTGATGAATGGAGAAAGTGTACCCCTACTCTCCGCCTCATCGACTTCCTCAACCAGTCGTTTGTACACTCTTGGTGTTTTTACGATATAGTAAAAGCACGCGCGGAGTGAGATCGCGGTAGTGTCACTGCCAGCAAGACTATGAGCAGCAATAGGTCAGTGAATGATTCAACTTTCGAGGCGAGGCAATTGAACACGAACAGGTTGTTTGATAAATGATTCATCATATCTCTTTGAGGAATCTTGCCATCCTTTGCTTCCTTGGCCCGTAATTGCGATAAAAAATCTGTTCTGGCGGTATCCTTTTCTTCATTATCATAGCGTTGAACTTCGTCTTCAGTGATCTAAGCGCAGCTGGATGTCAGCACAACCATAGTTGTGTGATCAAAATGAGTTCCGCTACCCACCTCCATGAATCTGTTTAGCGGGTCAGGAAGATTTGGTATCAAAGTTGCCAGTGTTCTCATGAGAAGGCGATTTCCCATGAGAAAGCGATGCCAGCTAAGGTATTGGCCAACCACACCAATGTATCACAATCCTGCATCCAGGCCAGCTATCATATTGTCCACGTCCTTTCGATTTTCCATAAACCCAAAGCGACGTTGAAAGGTTAGGCTGGAAATAACGTCAAATGCATACCATTGAAGCCAGATTGCCAGATCAACAGGCTGTTCTTGGAGATCTTTCATAGATTTGATAAAAATTTCGGAATATTTGTCGACGTAGATTTCGTAGTTTCGCATATTGGTCATAGAGAACAACTGTGCTACTGGCGTTTTCAGAGCTTTATGAGATGAAGGATCGCGAGTAGTGAACATGCTGTCCATCACCTGTCCTTTGTAGAATGGAGCCAACGTAGAATAGAATGGGGTCTGAACATGTATCATTAGCAGGTTTGGTGTTACTGAATAAGATATTATGATCATACTTTGAGATAGTTGGTTCCAAGCCCGTAAATTGTAGGTATCACAGAGGGGTCCGAGATAGGAACATGGTTGGGACCAACCCTAACTATCTTTCCATAGCGATCATGAAGACCACGATAGCTCTTGGGGGCATCCCCGCTGTAAACCATGGAAAGCCGGTACAGGCCAGATAGTCGTGTCAACAAAGGACCCGGAATCTGCCTTAAAGGACTCCAAAGCAAAAGACGCACATAGCTCAAAATAGATAATATTGCCAGAAGAGCTAATACCAGCACGATTTTGTCCATACTGTAAGGCAGGAAGTTATTTGTGAGAACAGGTAACAGGTACAGCTTAGGAATGAGCGTTTAAGGATTCAAACAGACACAAGCAACAAGCAAGGGACTTTCTTCCATTCGATAATTCCCTATGATGACTGCATAAGTGTTGTGGGAGGGCTGCAGAGGCAATCCGGGACCAGAACATGATAAGACCAATCGTAAGCACCCAATCCAACACCAGAACTTTCTTGCTGAGTTGGCAAGAAACTGGGTTTGCGGGGTACAAACTGCCATCTCCAAGGATTGTGGGACATGTGGGACGTGATACCGCCATCTCGGAATCCGGGGAAGTCCCGCGGCTTGATCACATACCTCTCGAGACACAGTCTGTCCCCTCGATCACTCCCTCCCCGCATTTCATCTCAACCGCGAAGATGAGCATACTTATCAATGTAAACTCTCCTCCCCATCGGCAGTATAAAATGAACATTTTCAATCGGCCTATCAGTCATAACCCCATTCTCGCCATGCACCTCCTCCATTTCCTGCCTCTTCTTTGTCTTAGACCTCCCCTCTTTCAACCGCAACTTCTCAAAGAATACATAACTTGCATAGAAAGCCTTGCTAGAATTGCCGGCAAGTGGACCTTTCTTACGCTGAAAACTGGTTACTTGCCCCGGCGTTACTGGTGTGCTGGGAGTGCCCTGACACTTCGTGATCTCCCTTGCAAACGCCGCTTTGCTTAAGCTGTGCTTCCGAAGGTATGTATCAATCTTGGTGCGTACATCGTTGCAGGTGTCGAAGATTGGGACTTGACCGCTTGCCTCACCATCAAGTTCGGGCATGGAAACAACGTCGTGGAGCTTCTTCGTATCGATCTTGCGCTTCTTCACGGAACTTTCGTTCGATTCTGCATCATTCTCTCTGTCGGACGCTGAACGCTTCCTGGAAGTCCCCTTGAGCTTGGAGGAAGCTGCGCCAGCCTTTTCGCCCCTCTTATCATTCTTGGTGCTAGATTGTTTCTTAGCTGTTGCTTTGGTCTCTCTAGCAGCCCCTTTCCTGACTTGGAGGTTCTCTTTGTCAGTTGCTGAGCTATCTGTATTGATCGCAGCTTTCTAAGCATCACGTGAGCATGTTAGTAGATACGAGCATGGGCCCGAGGATCCTACCTTAGTGTTACGAGCGGACTTCCTGCCTTTGTTAGTGTCGATTTCAGTCAGAGTTGCCATCTCGCTTGGGTGTGGCACTGAAGAGAAATAAGGGATTCGAGACGTACTGCAGACGCCAAAATACCTGCTATGCGTCCATTATTTCAATGCTGTCATAAACGCGTCGTAGTGTTGTTCTACGTCATAGGCTGAGCAGGAGGCACGAAAGCACGTGTTGAGGGGTTCAATCGACGATCTAGCAGATTGCAAAAAAGGCATAGCAATGACAACATTTTATGGAAGGAACGAACACCTATTATGACGCTGATCTGGGTCAAGAACAGACCATGCCTTGCACCATTCTAACATGAGCCAGTTCTCTCGCTGGAATTTGGCTGCAGTCAAGTGCTTCAACACTCTTCATTCTTTAACTATTCATCAGTGCTCGGGCTTTACGAGCAGCAGCGGATTATTCATCATCTTGCCGTAGCAGCGTAAATTTTTCCCCTCTCAGGCCTCAATACTGGTTCATCAGCCTTCATTCATTGACGCCCCTTACTGAACCCTGATAATGAAAACATCAATCATGCATTTTAGGCTAACTTCCGACACCTGGCGGTTTTGTTCGTTTTGTTACAAGCTGGCCATAAATGACTACAATTATACGGGTTCTGCTGAGCCTGAAGTATGCCTCGCTCTGCGTTATGCAGGACGGTCCAGCTGATTTTGCGCGAGAGGCCGCGCGTATGGCATTGATCTACAGCCAAGCGCATCTTATAGTCGCTGCGACGAGAGGCAGCACTGGCGATGCAGGACTCTTTCAGGATCGACAAGTGGCGCAACTAATAACTCGAAACGACACCCACTGACAGGAGAAGTCTTACTTTCAGGTGAACGAAGCCATATCTCAGGACTCTTTCTTGACATCTATCGTTTCAACAAAACACCTTTATTCGGAAGAGCCTGGTGCTTTCAGGAATGACTTTTTAGGTGAAGAGTGATACAATTCTCAGCTGAGGAGATTGTCTTCGAATGTGGAGAGCTTCTTGACTGTGAGTGTAGATACATCAAACCTCTGGGTGGTCAGGGAATGTTCAAGATCAAGACGCTGAAATTTCTCAGCCCCGCTGTGACTCCGCTCTGATTTGACCTATAAGCCGCTGCTTCCTGACTATATTAGTTATATATTAAACGTACGCTTCAAACCACGCGTATACACTATAATGGATCGACGATGACCTCCAGATATACGATATTCACGATCTCGCTGCTCGAAGAGTGTACAATAGCAGTTGCAGCATTATAGGTTTACTGCGTCGAAGGGCGCTATCTATAACAGAAATAGTGCCGGCGATAATGATCACGCACACCGAGCCTACCTTTTCCCCGCAAGTTCAACAGAGTTTGCGTATCGTGGCTTGACAGGGATGATGAAAGAGGATACCGCTGGACTCTTCGTCCTCAGCTCCATCCACCTTCTCTACACGTGCGGCTAGAATCAACCTTAAGACTCAATATACATTTAATATATTATACCGAAGCGTTCTCTCTCTATATATATATAAGAATACCTCACTCAATGACGTAAAATTAAGACCTTCGAAGCGATATATTAAATTATATATCGACGAGCATAGAGATAGCTGCTCGGATAGAATAGGAATATACTCACGTTTACCCTGGTTCGATCTTATCCTATACAATACCTCCGGTCGTTACTCTACGCATTTCTTAAACGTGTTAGACTACTTGACGCCACGTCGTAAAGGACAATCTCGCACCCCAGCTGTACTTAAATAGGCAACCGTAGGTGCAGGAACTCATAGTACAGCTTTACGCCACTGTAAGCGAAGTATTATAACAAGTACTCGATATCCTCTCGTATACTAATTTATTCTATTTAGCGTAACTAGCTAGTCCCGGACTAGTATTAATTAGAAAACACGCTAATTAAATTATTCTAAGTATCCGTAGAGTTATTAGTAGTTAAATTTTTAGGCCTTTTTGGCGATACCGCCCCGTTTAAGGCCTCGTTTTACTCGTATAGAAGGTATACTCTAGAGTACTATATATAGAAAAGTAGCTTCGTCTATATACTAAGTTTTGCGATATAAAATAATATAAGTATAGCAAAAATCAAAGTAAAAGAGAAAAGTAAGGTATAAAAATAGCTGAAAATAGCTAGCGTAGGGGTTATACTAAACCTAAAAACGTTAAAATTCTAAAAGTTGTAATGAAACGTGGCTTAGCGGACATATACTGTAGCTAAAAATTATTCTAGCTACACGCTTTCGCCCTCTTCTCTTAGCCAATTAGAGGGCTCTGCACTATAAGGTTGTACTACCGCCGCGTAAGGCTACACCGCTAAGTTAAGCTAAACCCGCCGCCAGTAAGGCGAAAGAACGACTAAGTCCTCGACTTTTATTTGTAACCCTCACCCTTAGTTCTCCTTAATTAAGTACAACGACTGCGTTCACTGTAAGAAATTAAAAAAGTCATTTTAGCCGAGAACGAGGAGAGACTAATAGTAAAATTACCTAGACGCTGAATCAGTAAACGTACTAAAAACAGGATACATACCGGCAAGGTAGTTAAAGATAAAAAATATAGTAATAGTACCATCGCTCGAACTAGACTGGGCGGCTATATATTTATTACCTTCGGTATTATTAGAATAGTACTCCTATAGATCAGACATAGGATTAAAAGTTACGTCCTATAAGTTCTCCCTATTAAAGGGAATATTAAAGTACGCAGTGCTAGTATATACCGTTATATTTATCTTAGGATCTTATAATTAGAATTGTAATACGTAGCTAATACCGCTATACTAGTATAACGAGTTGATGTTTAGGTTAGTAAAGTTAGCGGTATATATCGGGGAGAACTGAGGGTGAGGGTTAAGAAAAAAAGTGGTGGACTTAGAAAAATTTTAAAAAATTTTCGAATCGAAAAGTAAGACTATACCTAGTTAATATTAGTATTTTCTTCTTAGTGTTAAACTAAGCCTAATTATATTTAGTATTATTTTTACTATTTTATAAAAAGTTCTAAACTAGTATTAACGTAGCCTTATTAAGCGTGAAAAATTCCTTTAAATAGTACTAACGTAGCCTTACGCGGCGCTAAAAATATTCTTAGGTATTAAGGAGGCAGCCTTATACGGCGCTGGGAATGTAATTAGGCGTTAGTAAGGTAGCCTTATATGGTGCTGGAAATACTTCTAGACGTTATAAAGGTAGCCTTGTGCGGCGCTAAAAAAGCTCCTAAACGTTAGTAAGGTAGCCTTGTGCGGCGCTGGAAATACTTTTAGACGTTATAAAGGTAGCCTTATACGGCGCTGGAAGATAACTCTAAATATTAGTAAGGTAGCCTTATGCGGCGCTGGAAAAGCTCCTAAACGTTAATAAGGTAGCCTTATGCGGCGCTGGAAATACTTTTAGACGTTATAAAGGTAGCCTTGTGCGGCGCTGAAAGATAACTTTAAATATTAGTAAAGTAGCCTTATATAGTGCTGGAAAAGCTTCTAAACGTTAGTAAGGTAGCCTCGTATAGCGCTAGAAGACAACTCTAAATATTACTAAGCTAGCCTTATTGCGTAGCCGGCCTAAATTTATTTATACTATTTAAGCCTAAATAAGCTTAGGCCTAGTTAGATATAGGACTAATAATTATTCTAGCTATATATTAGTAGTACAGCTATAAGAATATTGTCGTATATAGAGAAGCTAAAATTAAAAAATAAAACCACTTTTAGTGTTTAATTATAGTATCGAGTTAAAGCCTAACTATTACTTTATCTACTCTCCTAGAATCGATTATAAAGACCGTTAAATAGTAGAATAGTAACTATGTAAAGTAATTATTTAAAAAAAAACTACGTAGTGGTTCAGATTAGAATAAAAAATTTACCGTTTAACCTAAGCTATCGTTCCGTCTTTTAATCATATCGTAACTTATATTATTTAATTTAGATCGTTAACCTACCTAAAATCACTTCTATTAGTAGGTAACAGCTCCGAATAATGGTGAAATCCCGTATATTTATCCTAGAACCGGAATGGGAAGCCTAATATTAAGCTATCGACGCCGAATATCAACGATTAAGTCGCGCTGAACTAAATATATAAGCTGCTCGGACGTATAAGACTAAGGTACTTCGAGACTTTAAACGTCGCTATAAGGATTTTCAACAACGTACTACTATTAACGGATATATAATATTATTTACCAGCGTATCAGTGCGAATACCTTTATACTAAAGTTAAAGCTAAAGATAAAGTGGTCTCTTACTCGCGCAAGAGGCACAGAACTAGATTTAAGCCTTAAGTTACGGCTTTGACTAGAATTAAATCCAAACCCGGGCCTAGAATCAAGGTCTTAACCAGATTTAAAACTAGAATTAATCGTTAACTACCGCAGTTGTGACTAACTCTTCGTTCCTTAAGGGTATCGAGGTCTACCTCTCCGTTCCTTCTCTACCCTTAGTTATACCTAAGGAAAAAAGAATACGAAGGAGGAAACCTTAACTACGAAAGCTAGTAGTATTTAGTTCTTTAAGGACCTAGTTACTAAAGCGTCGATAGCTATCGAAATAGAAAATCGTTAATAAACCTTTAAGTAATCGTCGATAATCATTATCGCTAATATCTACTCGATCTATTAAGAATAATAATATTAATACTTAACTAGATTTTAGTACGTAGGCCGCGCTTATTTTATATTTTAGCGATATTCTAAATATAAGTGATCCCCTTATTACTAAGAAAGTCTCCGATCTTATTTAGGGCGGCTTAAAAGAGGATATTCTTTATAAGGAATATACTTCTTAAGAGTATAGTAATAATAACCTTTAGCTTAATAAGTTAACTACTTATTTCGAGAGGATATTATTAACTAAGTCGTCGTTAAATCAGAAAATAAATATAGGACTATTACGTACCGATTCGAGGTATAAAACACTTAAAGTTACATTAACCTTCGGGCGTTAGATAACCGAGACTATAGAACGCTTACTATTAAAAGGTTATACGTCTTCTAATTCGTCTTCGTCCTCCGTCGATAACGATAGTATAAATCTAGAAATGGTTTTAGAAGAAAATACTTTACTAACTCATTATCGATAACTAAATAATGAGCTAAGCTAAACTTCCCTATAGTCGCTTAACTATTTACCCCGAGCTTCTAGTTATACTTCGGCTCTACCTACTAAAAGTACGCCTACGGTTATCGCTTCTCTCTAAAAGGCTATTCAGCTATGGTGTACGTGTACAGTAAGTATAACGTCGTATATTAGTAATATAAGTACGGCGGGGTTTGGCCTTAAAGAGGCCACTCGGTATATTAACAGCCGAGGCCGTTAATCGACTCCCTTAACTTTACTAGACCCGCTGCCTGCGTTTACTAATAATTCGACCCTCCGATTTCTCTCGACCAACGACCTCTAATAAGTTCCGTATAGGGAATTATTAAGCCTCGACTATACTATTACGAATAATTTGTATCTAACTGTTCGAGATATTACGACACTTAATCCTTAAATTTAATTATTAACTACTTTCGACGTCGATAACGCCTAGTTTCAGCTCAGTATTACTGATCTTTAAACCTTTATTTACATTATATATATAGCGTAACGTTAGTATATAATTACCTAAAACCTATAAGTTACGTTTAATAATTATGATATTTATAAACGCGTTAATACCACTCTCGGTACCTATTTCGTAGACGATACCTAACTTCGTTTATACGCTATATTTCCGTTTCTAGACGGCAGCGGTACTAACAACATCAGCGATAAGCAGCAGTAAGTCTGGGTCAACCAACTCCTGATTCCGGTTATTCAAGCCTCCTATAAGCCTTACTTCTACTAAGATCATCCTAAGAGCTGGAAAGATACGTACGGTCGAAGCTTAGCTCGGCGCGAATAATAGATTTAAGATCATATACTACTCGCCAACTTCTCGTACCCTCTTAGCCCAAAGTATTTTAGAGCGCTTAATAACTACTTTCGTATCCATATTCTAGGTGCTCGTAGCTCTAATATGGATCATCTACTATACCCGTACCGAGGCTGTTTCTTGATTCTGGCCGAGTATAACTTCAAATTGCTCAACTTTCGGAGCCTATCGTACGTCGAGACGGTCGCTTAGTATCGACTATAGCTCTAACGCCTCTTAATACTCGAATATATAATAAGCGAGCGATTTCAATATAGCAGCTAGATTGATCTTAGAGTTGAACATATACCTACTCGATATAGCCTAGAGCCTATAACGCTCCTACTTCGGCGTACGTACTTAAAGTTAAAGCTGGAGAAGTTTTACGATATACCGAACTATTATACCCTAAATACCTTCTACTACTGGGTATATACTTAAGATGCTGCTAGCGCTTTACAGGTTATCTTAGGGAAAAACAGCTACTATAACCACGGTATAGCGTATATTAAACACTATAATATTAATAAATATCGCTTTAGTACGCCCTTCCATAACCAGGCGCCGTTTCATATCGAGTTTACCGAATTATTCGTTCTCGCGGCGAACCAATTACGCGATCTTTAAGAAGCGACCCGTGGTTCTCACCGTTTATATAACGTTTAGAAGGTACGTAATACTCTCTATAGTATCTATAAACGCCTATTTACGAGCCTTACTGCGTCACGCGACTCTCACTATAGTATTCGAACTGAGCTCCGTATCACCTTCGCTACTCTTTTTACTCTTAGTGACGCGGAGCTTCCCCTTACGTTATAGCGCCCCGTTAAGACGGTATATACTAGTTGCTTTAGAATTAAGTCGGCTGACGTCGCCGACTTTTGGCTCGCCCAGCTCCGGCGGTTTACGCTCACTCTTAAATTACAGTCTTAACTTGCAGCTAACCACTCGACTTTAGTTTAGAATGACCTATTCGTTGGGGCTTATCTCGCTACTGCTACCACTATTCGACGACTCTTGGTTAAACTATTCACTGGTAGCTTAACAGAACGCTAGTACCTGTATAAGTGGTATTAGCTTCTAATCGATAAGAAGCTCCCGGGTTACGTGCAGGAAAGTATTTAGAACGACCGGAATTAGCGCGATGCGTACGGAGATAATAATATTAAACGCGACTGCCTCGGGCTCAACATAGAGGCTATTATTCGAGATAGAGGTATATATTAGCTCTTAGATATAATATTTACTTTCGACTCGGGCGTACTTCTTCGAGTATACCTTATTAACAAGATCACCGTTTTACGATTCGCTACGTGGCGAATTCCGACGGAGAAGAGTTGGTTTAAGCGTGGACTCAGTACTAAGGCTATAGTTTAACTAACCGTTATTTACACGTTCGTCCATAAAACTGTACTCTTATATTAATAGTTCATCGATACTTACTACCGAGAGATAACCGCTTAAAAGGCTATAGTAGTAGTATTATATTACTTAGAGCCTATCGCTATACTTATAGCTATTAACTATTTTAAGTATCTCGAGGCTTTTAAAAACCGCGAGAGTAGTAAGGAACCGCTATTTCGCCCCTATTAACTCGATATATAACAACCTACGGCCTTAGAAGAACTAGACGACGGTGCGTCTTTTAGCCGATATAATCTCAGTCTAACTTATAATATTATATATAAGCTGATCGGCGGTGCCCCAACGCTTACTACTGTAAAGCCACTAATAAACTACGACCTACCCGGCGAGGGTAGAATATAGGAATCTCGACTCCGCTTAATCTTTGACCTAACCTTTAAGTATAAGTATAACCGACTATAGTGGGATTATACCTCGTTCCGAGAGCACACGCGCTAATACCTGAAATGGAAGCGCGAGGCCGGGCTTCGACAACGTGAATATAACACCTTTCTATAATGGCTCCCGTACCTCTTACGCTCCTATTTCTAGATACTACCCACCTTTAACGAAAGAACGCTGTTTAATACGTCCTATAACCTTCGCGACGAGCGTTCTGTGGTGCCGGCACAACGATTAAATTTTATAGTTCCGCTATACGCGGTCTATAGTAGGCATAACCGGCTACCTAAGACCGACCCAAAGGGCTACCTACGCCCGAGTTAATATATAGACCTACGGCGGCGTAAAAACGTTAAACAAGAACTACTGTAAGCAGTTAATATTCGAGCTCTATTCGAATTACTAAGAGTATAGATATCGTAACTCCCTAAAGTAAAACGTTAATAACTTAAGGCCGATTACTAAGTAGCGTTTAAGACCTATAAAGTACCGGACCTTCTACCGATAATAAGCACGACTAGTAAAGGTGCCAGAGGCCTATTTTAGCTCTATAGTGAATACGAACTTTTTAACTCGACGCTCGCTCGGGTTAATAATCGACTAAACGCACTCACTAGGGACACCCTAGATCAACTTAGCTTTAACTCGGACGATAATAAGGTATCCAAGAGTAAATATAAGTAACGTATAAGACGCTTTGGCATCTAGTCTAGCGAATAACTAAAAGAGGATTTAGAACCATCAGAGTACGGTTAAATACCTAGATAGAACCTTTACCCCGTTAAACAATACACATAAGATGAGAAATCGTACTGCTGGCCCCCTGTTTATGACCCCCTTGTTTATAACCCCCTTATTTATAACCCCCTTATCCCTCTATCCAGGCTCCCTAATATACGATCGTCCGGCTTATACAGTATTCGGGACCCTAATATAGAGTGCGCTTTAAATATCGACTAATCCCCACCCCGTTCCTCGGCGTAAGTAGAATATTCAGCTATAAAAATGGACACTACCACGCCTAGATTAGCCGCCGTTACCTTCCTAATAGATGTTTCTAGCAGTTTAAATGATGGTATCAGGCATTCCTCTTACCCACTTACCTCAGTCCCACTTACCTCAGTCCTACGCCCCAGTCCCACGCCCTAGTCCCACGCCCTAGTCGTACCTACCTTTATTTATAAGGTATTTCGAGAGTAGGTTTTAACGCGGCTATACGAAAGTTCGATTAGAAACGTAGGGCCTTAATATCTCGATATAAGTTATACGTTAAAAGTATCGAAAGGGATAAGATTTAAAGAGTATTCTTAAAGTAGACTTCTAATTTAGCTACTCCCTAAAATAGTAATAAATTAAAGGTTATTAAGGTTAAGAGGTTAAAAAGTATTATACTATAGACGCTAAACTAACGACTCGAAAGCTCGTTTAGAAATATAAGGTCTTAAAAACCTGAAATAGGTCATTATTTAAAGGTACCGAAGGTCAGGGATGCCGAAGTAGTTCTATATTATATAGTATATAGACGACTTAGGGGTAGCTATAGTAATGGAAGGTCTAGCGAGTACACATATACTGTATCCTCCTTAAGTAGTTTATAGATATATAGGTAAGTAGATAAGACAGGAAGGCAATACAAGATATATATACACGACGAGAATGAAGTATTAAGTTTTCGAAGGTAGCGGTAGGCAGATAGTAAATGAATGACTTATTATTATTCTATATATGCGCCGAGAGTCCCTATTTATATATGCACCTATGACAGGGATAAAGAATGGCTAGCCCCTATAAAGGGTATGAAATAGAGAGGTTGGTTAGGTGGCAGGAAAGCACTAGACCAACTGGATCCACTAGTGGACCAACTGGTCCACCCTGGGTTGAACTAGCCCCTTTTGGGGTTGCTATTCTTAACACACCCCCTTACCTGGTGTAGGGGTATATTTCCGTATAAAGGGAAGAATAAGGGTTTCTAGCCCTGGTCGAGGCTATATCTTATCCTCCGTTTTAATAAGTATCGTAGGCTTATTGGTTTAGTATCCAAGTTAAAAAGAAAAGAAGGATATTTTTGGATTTATATATTGAATAGTTATAGGTAGTGCTAAGCTTTTAGTTAGTAAGTAAATCCTTTATAAGAGATATTAAGATTTAGCTTAGTTAAGTTATGTAGTATATTAGTTATGGGTTCGAATCCCATCGTTGGTGTTATTTCGGTATTTTTAACCGTAGGTTACACCAATTTTAGTACTAAGAGTACTAAGGCCGTATATTTTGGATTATATATTACGCTATATTAGCGCTAAGTATACTAAGCTCACAATAATCGAGCTATATCCTTATATATTTATTACCTAAAAATATAGTCAACTTTCGACCCTAAATATCCATTAGATTAAACCCCTAATAGTATAATAGTTTAATAGTTTAATCGATATTTAACGTTACTTAACTATACTAACTTAAATAACTATTAAGGGCCTTTACTAGGATATAATAGTTTAAGTAAAGGGGTAGAGTTATCGCTACTAAGTGGTTAATACCCCGGTTATCGGTACTATAATATAGGGTTTAATTTATTTATTTATACCGGTGGCCCCTAGAGTAATCTAATAAACTAAATTCTTTTTACTTATAAGACAGGTTTATTAGGTTCTCTTTTTATCGTTTTAGAGATTAATAAGGCCTATATTTTTAATAAATTTAATCTATTTTAGCCCTAGTATTACCTTTATAAGGTAGTTAGCCAGTTAGTCTTTAGTATTAAGGTAAACTAGGTTTATTTCCCCTTTCTAAACTAATTAGCGTATATAGTAGTACTGAATATCGATATACTTAGTCCTATAGTGGTACCCTAGGTTCTTAGCTAGCTATATAGCTAATTAGCTATCCGTATAGAGCAGTTCTAGATACTTAATTAGTTAAAGGAAGGGTATAGAAGTGCCTATAGCCCTTATATATTATTATTCTTTTATAGCCTCTTTAAGGGCTATATATTCAGCTTCGTAGCTATTAAAGGCGATCGTTTTTTATAGTTTTAAGTTCTAGGCTAAAGGACTATCCCTAAATAGATAAATAAACCTTATAGTCGACCTCCTTATTCCTATATTACCCCCTTAATTTATATCGTAGTAGTTAATAAGTATAAAAGTCGTAGAGTAATAGAATAGGCCTAAGATCAAGTAGGTCGCTAAGTATTTTTATAGCTTTTCTAAGGTAGCGAAGTACTTCGGACCTGGATTTACTATATATTATAAGAGTAGGCCTATAGTATAGGCTATATTAGGCCTTATTTTAATAGTAAGGTAGAGAATTAACCCTACCTCCTACTAGTATTAATTTATTAGTCCCGGGTCTTATTATTTCTTATAAGGACCGATTTTTTAGTTTATAACTACTAATATAACGCTCCCCTAGGTAGGCTTAATATTAGGTCTATATTTGTCCAGAATTTTTCTAATATAGTTACCCTAGTATAGTCTTATAGCCTTTTTATCCCTATCGCGCTTTAGTTTAATACCTAAAAAGGTCTATACCTCCCCTAGGTCTTTAAGGGTAACCTAGCTATTTAATTAGTTATATATCTTCGTAATATAGCTTATCGCTAGTAAAATAGCGAGTATATCGTCTACATAGGTTATTAGGATAATAGGGGCCCCTATATTTAAGATATATATTGATTAGTCAATCTCTAGGGGTAGTAGGCCTATCTTTACGACCATTTCCCTTAAGGTATACTCCCATTCCCTTACCGATTACTTTAGCTCGTATAGGGCCTTATTTAGGCGATAAACGAGGTATTCTTATCCCTAGACCTCGAAACTAGTTAATTAATCTATATATATTTCTTCCTTAATTTTAGCGTTTAGAAAGGCTGATTTAATATTCTATTAGTATATTTCCCAGTCGTATAATACCGTAAGGGCTAGGATATATCTATAAACGACTGGGTTAACCGTATTAGCGTATATTTCGTTAAAATCTATACCTAGTTATTGTCTAAAGCCCTTTACGACCCAACGGGATTTATAGATAGGCCCCTATAGTGTTTCTTTTACTATATTTACCTATCTGCCTAGAATAGCCTTCCTATTTAGTGGTAGGAGTACTAAATTCCAGGTGTTTTATTATTATAGTTCGGTTAGTTCGATTTCTATAGCCTTTAGTTATTTATATAATTCTGGGGACTATATAGCCTCTTTATAGGTGGCTGGGCTACTTATAGTAGATAGTATATCGGGGAGAACTAAGGGTGAGGGTTAAGAAAAAAAGTGGTGGACTTAGAAAAATTTTAAAAAATTTTCGAATCGAAAAGTAAGACTATACCTAGTTAATATTAGTATTTTCTTCTTAGTATTAAACTAAGCCTAATTATATTTAGTATTATTTTTACTATTTTATAAAAAGTTCTAAATTAGTATTAACGTAGCCTTATTAAGCGCGAAAAATTTCTTTAAATAATACTAACGTAGTCTTACGCGGCGCTAAAAATATTCTTAAGTATTAAGGAGGCAGCCTTATATAGCGCTAGAAATGTTTCTAAACGTTATAGAGGTAGTCTTATACGGCGTTAGGAATATAATTAAGCGTTAGTAAGGTAGCCTTATATAGTACTAAAAATACTTCTAGACATTATAAAGGTAGCCTTATACAGCGCTAAAAAAGCTCCTAAACGTTAGTAAGGTAGCTTTATACGGCGCTAAAAATACTTCTAAACGTTATAAAGGTAGCCTTATACGGCGCTAAAAATACTTTTAAATATTATAAAGGTAGCCTTATATAACGCTAAAAGATAACTCTAAATATTAGTAATTTTATAGTATAATTTCGTCTTAGGTTTTACTTTAAGAATTTAAATAATTTATTTTTTTTATACTTTAATCAACGTATTAATTATCTACTAACTAGGATCCGAAGTCCGATTTTAAATATCTACTATCGTCGTAGAGATATACTCAGTTAAAAGTCGTCGCTTTCGTTAAATATTATTATTATTTCATCACGTAATTATAATTATTACTAAGAGCGTAATAATTATAAAACTTTCCTACTAAAAGCGTAATAATTATAGATCCTACTTATAAAATATATAATAATTCTAATCTTAACTACTAAGCGCGTAATAATTTATTACGTTCTTATATAATAATTCTTTATTAAAGATAATATCTCGGTATATTTTTTAGCTAATTATATACTTAGAGTATATAATTAGCTAAAAAATTCTTAATCTCTTTAGTAACTCGACTAAAAAAGATAGCGAAGCGTAGCCGCTTAATATCCTAATTCTTAAAGGATTTAGTTAAATAGTATAAATAAGAGCTCGCTCGAATTTATAAATAAAAATAATAAACGAAACTAGCGCCGACTATCTTATCGTAGTTAATACTCTCTATACCCTTTAAATTATATTTTTATTAGGTGGCCTAATACTCTAACCTCACCGATCCTCCCTCTACTTTACCCTAACTTAGACTTCGCGTTTAGAATTTAGCTCTCCTATAAGATCCTAACGAGATTAGAATTTAATACAACTTAACTACTATCAAAGAAGAAGAAGATATATATTTACCCCTATATTATAATCAGTATTTACTCCCTAAACATTTATAAATAAAAAAAGAATTCCTAAATAAGGGAGAGGTAGAAGATTACTTAGGATTTATTATCCTCGATACTACGATTAAAGTAATAACGTAGTAAATAAATTTAAAAGTTATTAAACCTATCGATCTCTATTACTTCTTTATATCTTATACTCGTAAAATTTATACGATATCTTTATTAAGTTTACTCGTAGCCCCGCCCCTCTTATCTATTTTTATTTCTTTTAAGCCTATTATACTTACTACCTTCGTACTCCCTAATAACTATTATATTACCTCGTCGCCTAAGTATTATACGCCTTATTATAATCTTACTACCCCTCTTTTATATTAACTTCGTTTACTATCTAACTATAGTATCCCTAATTCTACCGCGACTACTAACTATATAGAGATCCTCTACTCCTCCTCTTTTACCTCCTTCTCTCTTTTAAGTAATACGGCGTTCGAGCCTAATTACGTTTAAATTATCGCTTATAAGCTCTATCGTTAACTCTATCTCGGCTTTTACGACTATATCGGTAAGAAATATTTCGAGACCTTCGTACACTATCTTAAGTATATAAACTAAAATAAAATATCCTATCGACCTCTTTAAGACACATTTATTAATACTATTTTTTTATTTATATTATCTAAATCGTCTCTAATATCCGTAAATAAAAAATAACGCTATTATCTTACTTCGACGTAATAGAATATTAAGTTTTATAGATAAATAAACTTAATCTACCTAGCCTATATATATCTTTACGAAGAGGAGGTAGATATCTATTAAGTAAATATAGCTTTTAATATTAATAGCTATATAAGCTTTACTACGTCCCTTACCTTTATAAAATAAAGTCTTCGCTTTTAAGCGGTCGCTATAAAGTAATAGAATATCTAGATCGATATTTATATTTAGATAGTAAGTATTAAAACTAGTAAGGATAAGTATAGTTCGATTCGTATCTTTAGTAGCTAATAGCTATACCGAGTACCCTATTTTTTACTTAATTACCTTAAAGGGGCGGTTAAAGTCGCGGTATACCTTACCTTCCCTAATATCGAAGTCGTTAGTAAAAAGTTTTATAGCCTTAGTAACGCTTAATACTCGACTTTTTAGGATTTAGTCTTCTGGCCTAACGTATATAAACACCTAGATACCTATTATACCTAATATCTATCTAATAGCTACGCCTATACTCGCCGTAATACGGCCGTTTAATAAACGAAAAATCGCGTAGTATTAACGCGGTTTTATTAAACGAAATAGACTAAGGTCGATTATCTTACGTTTTAAAGTCTCGTCCGAATCTAAGCGTCAATCTAATAACGTATTAACTAAGTTCCGATAACCGGGATCTTCCGAGACGCCTAACTCTTCTTTAATATTAAAGGGATTAAGTTAAAATATAAGTCCTACGCGTATTAGCCGATACTACTCTATACCCTTAATAATTTTTTAAACTACTTCCGCGGCGTAATAGATATCGACTATATTAATATTAAGCGCGTTTAGATTAATATTAAAAAAGAAATATATACCTCCTATAGCGCGGTCTAAAATTAAGGCGAGGTCGACGATATTCCTTATATTATACTATAAAGACGGTATTATCTTATCTCCTACGCCTTATAGTTATACGAAGGTAATATAATAACGCGCTCGGAGGGAGAGATAAGAACTACCTCTAGCTAATAATTCTACTTTATAAATATACTCTATAATACGATTAACGCTACCTTTTTAATTCCTAAATAATCGTCCTTATTCGCTAATAACTTAGTATATAACTAATTCTATACCTTAGTTAAAGAAATTTATAATACTAGGAAATACGTATCCTTCTAGAATAAGGGGATTAAAGAAATAGCTCTAGATCCCTAGATTTACTAAGCCGCTTAATATATTACTAAGAGTACCTATCGCGATATTTAAGTAATCGAATAGGCCTATATCTATAAGAAATAACGCTTAGTTACCGCCCTTATAGGATCCTATAGGAAGTCGTTTAGCTTATATAAGGAATATCGGTATATATAGACGTTAGTTTATCGCCTTTAAGACCTACTTCGTAAGGTCTATCTCGACTTAAAGACCGTCCCTACTACCCTATCTATCGCTCGCCCTAGCTATATATAAACTATTTTTACCGTAATTTACCTTAACTTTCTCTACCGGAACGTTAATAAATTATCGCCGAGTTTAAGTTCGTTCGAGCGAGCTATATACGCGACTCTATAACTTAGGAATATACTAAGATTATAACTATATTCCTATAATATTTACGCTTCTTAATAGTCGGGTATAACTTATAGCGGGAGTCCGCCCTATAGAAGGGGGCCTATACCCCTTAATACCTCGGCTTAAGAGAAGCTATCGCTTAGCGCTATAGCTTAGGGTTCGAATATACCTAAATTAGATATAAATATACCTAGCTATAACCGCGAGTCGACTAGGTTTATTTATACTTTTAACCTAAGTACACTCACTATATCCTTTTTAGTAATTCGGTCCTATAGTAGGCCTATATTAAACGGGGGGGGGGGCCGTCTAAGACTTTTTTAATTTAAAATAGCGAGTCGACCTAGCCCTTAACTAGCTCCCTAACTATCTCTATATTAAGAGTCTCCAGTCGTAACTAGTCGACTAGTTAGCCTATTTATACCTTTAATAGTTTCGTTACGACGTAATTAAGAATATAAAAGCTAATATTAAGCTAATATACTTAATCGTTATATAATAGGGGACCGAGCCGTTCTCTTATCGCTATTTTAATAGTATTACTAAAGCCGACCGTATTTATATTATAAGTAGCCGTAAAACTAAGTCCCCCTTAAAACTCTTTAGGTACCTCGTAGGGTAAAATAACGATATAGATTAAAATTATTAGGACTACGCGCCCTTTCGCCTCTTATATTATTATATTATCTAATAACTTTAAGCTATTAATAACGAGCTCGTTCGATAGTATATAGTTTATTATTAAGAGTTATTCCTTAAGCTCTATTACTATTATTCTTTACTTCTTTATTCCTATAAATATAGACTTAGCGAGACTAATAAAAAAGGCTTTTATTAATAGTACGCTGTAGGACTAAAGTTAAGTATCGATATTTACCCTAAGGGCTAGACCCCTATTACTTATAAGTAAATATACTAAGACTATAGCCCGGAGTCGGCCGAACCCTTACTTAACTATATAACTTAAAAGTAAGAATAATAGAAATTATAGCGGGATATCGAAGTCCTCGCCTACGACTACCGCTTATAAACTTTAATAAATATCGAGCTCTTAATTACACGAGAGAGTTAATAAGAGAACTATTACTACGCGTATTCATAGAACTACTTATACCTACTAAAAGTAACTACTTAACGTCTAGTCTATCTATCCTTAATTAATAAACTAATAAATAGTATATTCTTAGCTCTAGATACTACCCGACCTATTAAGCGATTATTTTCTACTACTTTACTTTCCTAATATACTTAACTCTCTTATTCCTTAAATATAGATACTTCTCTCCGCCCTACTAATTCCCGTACCCCTTTTCTATTTTAGTTACTCTACGCTCGAGGTCTAGATCGTACCTACTTACGAGCTTAAGATTCTTAACTAAGAAATTCGTTTACGTTATTTATACCACTTCGTAATACTTCCTTAGCCCCCTAATCCGCTAGCCCCCCTTAATCTATTCGATTTTACTACCCTCTACTCCTTATTAATCTCTCTTAATCGTTCGTTTACTCTTATAACCTCTAAGAACCCTTATTAACCCTCTATTATTCTCTTATACTCCTTATATTACTCTCTTTTACTCTCTTTATTATTATTTTATTTATCGATTCGTTAGGCTACTTAATCTTAATTAAAAAATTTATATTAGCGTATCTTTTCCCTATACCTACCTAGTATTATATTATCCTTACTTCTTTTAACTTACCCTCTAACTTTCTTACTTTCTTACTAACCTTTTTTTCCACTACTTTATATTTTCTACTCGAACTAATCGATCCTACTACTAACTTACTACTTATATAACTACTTACTAACGACGCGACTACTATTATTACTAAATTAACTCTATATAATAACTTATTATACCTATTTAATAAGTTTTAAATCTACCCTTACTAAATAAAGCTAACCTTAATACTATACTTAGTCTTATAATTATTTAGTTAAAAATATTAAGCTCGATTAATACTATACCTAACGATTATTAGATAAACATCGTAGGGTCTAAGATTTATATTAACTAATTAGAGTACTTAGGGTTAAGGGTTTAGGAGGGTTAAAGGTTTGCTTTTTAAACGTCGAAGGTTTATACTTTTCGGGTGATTTTCTTACTAATAATTAGTAAGAAGGGTTAATTAAGGATATAGAGTGCGCTAAAAGTAATTATATTATCGCACGATACGTTATAGTAATACTGTAGATGTTTTGGGGTAAGGATTAGAAAGATAAAAGGGGCGTCGGGGGAGGCTTAGAAAGGAAGATTTTAGAGTTACAGTAGCTGATATAATAGCCGATTATTACACGAACTATATACGCAGAATTACGCTCGTCCCGAACTTCGCGTATAGTAGCTATTATACGTAGCTAATAGATATTTATAAGAATAACCGTTATATTAGATATATTAGTAATTATCTTCGTACCTTAGTTTTTATCTTAATACTATAAAGATAAAATATTTTAAGAATATCTTTAAATATTAGTTCTAGTACCGAGTAATTTATTATTAATAATATCGATTTTATCTCGTTCCCGATTAAGTATTCGGCTATTTAAAAAAGTATTACTATTATCTTTTACTCGTAGTTCGTAAGGAAATCATTAGCGTGGTTAATACTTTATTTAATCTTACTTAAGAGCTGAAGAATATTCGTTATCTTACCCCTACTACTCTATATATTTCGTACTTCGAGGTATACGATGATGGATTATAATATTTAGGTATTTAGGAGAATAGTTAACATTGTAGACAGCTTCTACGGACTACTTAGTCGATATAGAAGTATTATATATATTACTACGGCTAGATTAACGAGTAGAAGCGAGGGGGGGATATTTATATTAAGTAAATATATACTTCGAATCGGATATAGGAAGAAGGATAACGTTACTAGACCTTTTTTCATTTTAAACTATAGTCCTAATTATTTCGGGTGGACTAATCTCGACTCGAAAGTGGTAGTTATAGCGTATTATATATAGAGGAAATATTATAGCGTAATTAAGCTATACTAACCTAATATTGACGAGTATTAGAGAAATATTAATAGTAGAAGACTATTAGGGATAGTGAGTATTACTATACGGCTAATACGTAGTTAGAGCGGACCGGATAGGAATATTATCTAAAGAATTATACGAAGGCTCAGCTCCCTAAGTTAATTCAACTTCCCTAATAAGAATAGACGGGGGGTCTCGAGACTATTAAGAGTAATAGGAGTAGTGGGAGTAGTAAAAATAATAAAGATAATAAAGATAATAAAGACGATAAAGGTAATAAAGGTAATAAAAGTAATAACGATAATACGAAAGAGAAGGGAGCGAGTTATATAAATAAACTCGAACTATAGCGAGTATACTAAATAACTATAAAGATAATCTCTCGCGTCTAATATATTTATTAGTTATTAACTATAGGTTTATTAGTACTATAGTTATTAAATTATTAGGAAATTAAATAATCTTCTAATAAGAAACTATTTTATAGTTAATAATATCAAAAGACGATCGGTCTCTATACTTAATATTAGCTCCGTATATTATATTATATCTAGCTTATATACGATAGCTATACCTCAGTACCTAGCTACCACTTTACTCGTCGATAAAGATAGCGGTTTATAGTATTTCGATAAGCGATTAATATGTTTAACCGATACTAGAATCGAATTTATTAGTAATAAATAAAAGAGACCTATTTAACATTTTAGGTATTACTTCTAAACTATGATCTAGGTAGTTATTAATATTAAAATACTTTAGTAAGTAGCGCTATAGTCTTAGGCTGGGATACTATAAAGTAAGTCTAGAAACGTTCGTAATAATATACTTAAATTTTATCTAGGCTAATTACCGTTACTTATATAGTAGTAGGGCTTTATATATATAAGTAATATACGAGCAAAGTTTAACGGCTTCGCGACGAAGGCTAAGATAATAGCGTAACTGCCTCGTAGGCGCCGTCGATTTAAGAAGTATTGGTGATGGAATTCAGCTTGAGTTCCATCACGTGCACTAACAAACTTAGGGTTAATTCCTGCAGAGTTCCTTCACGTTGAGTTCTCAACAACCACGGCCATTCATGAGCTGAAATTTAGGTTACAGACTCTGACTAATGATTCTAGCTCGATTCCCAAAAGATACGATGCCATCTTATCAGGTAAGTGAGTAACAAGATGACCGAAAATTGGTGTGGTGGTTAGGGTAAACTTAGGGTAATCTTAGGGTTAACTCGATTAGGGTTGAAATGGCTTCGAGGGTTAAGCTTAGATTGACTTCGAGCCTGAACTCGTCGATCAAAAGGGGTAGATCTTGGCGGGAAGATTACACCACCAAGGTTGATGTC